>AYEL01065374.1:0-88140 GCA_000484575.1 Olivierus martensii
AATAATATTAATTGATAATAAAAATTATAAATGCAATTCATTACATTTGCATAAGTATATACTTTACTATATATTTATCAATTTTATATTCTCTTTGAAAAATATTTTCAAGAATATATATTTCTTCTAATCTCTTCGATTAAATAATCAATTAATGTCAACAATTTTA
Organism: Olivierus martensii; assembly: GCA_000484575.1. NCBI lineage: Eukaryota > Metazoa > Arthropoda > Arachnida > Scorpiones > Buthidae > Olivierus > Olivierus martensii. The sequence continues at coordinate 170 of AYEL01065374.1, forward strand.
TTTTTATTTCGAATAATGATAATTGCTGATCAGATATATTTATTCCACTTTCGAAAATATCCAAGTGTGTCCGATTATCTGTAATTTTGTATGTTAAAACGATATCTCGGAATGATGATGGAGGAAAATTTGAAAAAAATAATTAAGATCAATCGCAGAGAAAATGAGATATCTGCATATTTCAATCAATATAGGGCATCTCTTCGCATGAGATGCACTATGGTTATCGTAATTTTGATAAATGCTTAGTACGAAAGGAAATGTTTCCGGTTGTTTCGGTAATTTTAATAAGTTTTCTATAAAATAACACAAAGATAATCATAATTTATTAAAATTTCAATATATAAAGAGTAAAAGCATACACTATTTTTTTTACTATAAAAAAACACAAAGATAATCATAATTTATTAAAATTTCAATATATAAAGAGTAAAAGCATACACATACTAAACAGAAATAGTAACGATATCAAAATTCTTATGTACTAAATCACTCAAAAAATTTTATGCATTTTAATAATTGTGATAAATGTCAACTCAATAATCTGAATATATTTTTTATTGTACAATATTATTAGTTATTTTTATAAAATTTATACCAGAAATAATTGATTGAATTTCTTGAGAAACATTTTCGTATAAAAATGAGACAATATAAAAGACGATTTCAGAAAGAAAGAATTGAAAAATATAGTTTCTAATATCACTTCTATAAATGATCTGACTGACTACTCTAATTGATTAATTTTTTTTTTTATTCGAAACACGAACGGATTTGAAAAATTTATCGTAAAATCAAAACAGATCGGCCAAAGATAATCTAACATTTATAAAGTTAATGATTCTAAAAATAATACTAATTCTCAATGTCGAAATTCGATATCTAAATTATTATTTTGTATCATGATTTTTCTCTGATTAGAAACTATTAAAATAAACGCACATTTTAAACAAGTTTTTTCGAGGAAAACTAAGTTTTTATTTTGAATTTGTAATGGAATTGCTTCACAGAGGAAAAAAATATATATTATAATTTAATTTCCTTGTTCTAAAACAAACAATTTATCTAAAGAAAGAATTGAAAAATATAGTTTATAATATCACTTCTATAAATGATCTGACTGACTACTCTAATTGATTAATTTTTTTTTTTATTCGAAACACGAACGGATTTGAAAAATTTATCGTAAAATCAAAACAGATCGGCCAAAGATAATCTAACATTTATAAAGTTAATGATTCTAAAAATAATACTAATTCTCAATGTCGAAATTCGATATCTAAATTATTATTTTGTATCATGATTTTTCTCTGATTAGAAACTATTAAAATAAACGCACATTTTAAACAAGTTTCTTCGAGGAAAACTAAGTTTTTATTTTGAATTTGTAATGGAATCGCTTCACAGAGGAAAAAAATATATATTATAATTTATTTTCCTTGTTCTAAAACAAACAATTTATCTAGTTTTTGAGAATTTTATGATTATTAAGTTAAATAACCATAAAATTCTTAAATAACAGCATCAATAAATTAAAGCATATACAGTACCACGTTTGATTTCTATTCTGTCTGTCACAATCTTTAAAGAGATATTACTCTAACATTTAGAACAATCTATCTTTAGAAGGCAATTTGATTATACGGCTAATGGAACGAATAATTCTTATATAGCTATTATTAATAGTAGAGTAATCGTATTATTTTCTATAAAAGGGATAAAAAATTTTATGCTTATTTTCTTCGATATAGTAATAATAATAAGTTTTAATATAATATATTTCAAAAATTCTGATAGTTTCTTTTATTTCTGACAGTTCTTTTATTTTTAAATCTCTTATTAAAACTTTAAAATACGCTTCAGAGAGCATTAAATTGATTTTAATTACATTAAAAACATATGTAGCAGCTTTCTTAATGAATTTTTTAAACTTGTTGGGGACTAAAATCGATCTAAAAATATTATATTCAAACAGAATCTTAGAAATATCACCGAATGCTTCTGAATTACCGGTTGAGCATTTTTTATTGTAAAAATTTTATGTTTAGTCAGTAATAGAAAGCAACTTTATTAGCATGAAAGCAGTATAACAAATTTCAGAATATTTATTTAAAAAAAGATTTGAATTAATTTTTTAATTTAAAATGAAAAATATTTAAATTTACATCATATTTATTTTTAATTTGTCTCAAAAGCATTAATTATTTTGCTAAGAAAATAGAAAATATTTACGACATGACGTTATGAAACAAGGAACTATAATTTTTTGATCTACCAGATGCTATTAGTTATTCCAAATTTCAGGTTATGGTTTATTTTAATGATGTTAAAAATATTCAAATTACTTCCTGGTAGGTTGTAACTTACAATAAGTTCTCGTTAGCTATACTATCACGATTGGGCAGTTTTCAAGTTTTTAATGATACATTGCCGAATTTATCTCTTTCCTTGAGAATTTGTCGCCTAAATTCGTTATAATTCATTTTTCGTCAGTGTGTAACTAGAGATAAATATTGAAAAAATAAAACAATTTTTTAAATTTAATAGTATTGCAAAAAACAAAAAAAAAATCCGCAAATTATCTATCAGAAAAGTTTTGGATGGATGCAATTTTTATTATTAAATCGTTAATATAACAAAATTATATCACGCTTTACTGAACAAAAAAATTATGTAGTGTCTTCTAACTTGAATAATAATTTCTCTATTTCCCTCGCTCTATTTCCTCTTTTTCTTTAATTATCTTGCAAAATTATGAGATTTAAAAAACCAAGGAACTTTGTCGAACAGATACTAATTGTTATAATTTTGCATCGGCACATCATTAAAGGCATATCTAGTGCTTTTTTTATAATAAAAGCAAAAAAAAGCAATATTCCAACATTTTATAACAGATAAGAGTTTTTATTTCTGTAAATTATATACAAAATTCTTTACAAAATTCAGTAACAGTGTCGCATAATTTTAATTTCTTTATATAATTCAACTATTTTTGCATGAAACAAAATTACTCATCTTGTAAACAATTATCTGTAAGACAAAACAGTCAAAATTTTCCTTCAAGAAAACCATTTATTAAACTTATTACCGATATATTTAATTTTCAAAGACGAATATTCTCAACTAGGAAGTATGATAACATTATCCTTTTAAAAATAAGTAGTGCATATGTGATAGCGCTATTAACTATTATCCGTCGGAATTAATAATTATTCCAAGAAATATATATACAGTGAAACCCCGATTTTGAAACTTTTCTGGGACCGGCCCGACCGGTGCCCGCCGCCATTTTGAAAACCACCTTGAAAGTCGATATAGTTTGGAATGAATCTTTAATATAACGGAATTCTCGAATCGTATTTAATCATCGGTCAATGGGCGGCGAATCTTTAATTTCCTAATACAGTGAAACCCCTGAGGTTTGACTTGTATGTATTTATGGAATTTATTTATTTTTTAATATTAAATACATATGTCTATAATTCATTTTTTTGAGTATATTGTGGATTATCTACGATAATTAATTTCCTAATCAATCCAGTTAATTGAGAGTTTACTATACTTCTTTTACTTGCAGTTATTCTTCTCTTGCTTTCTTCATGAGAGATTTAATACTAATTTCAATTAAAAGATTTAGTATATTTACAAAATGAATATTCATATGTAAAACAGATTGCAGTCTTTTGGTCAATAAATTAAAAATTATTTAAAATAAAACTTACAATTTTTAAATTACTAGTTGTGGATTTACCTGGATTATTAGGATGCAACACTATGGCATCATAAATTTGCATTTGATAAATATTTGATATCATTTTTTTCCTTTATATTTTTCCAGCTTTGTAAATTTTGAAATATGACAGTAATAATTGGATTTTCATATTTTGTTTTACAGTGCTTTGCTAATACAGAACTTCTCAATTATATTCCATGTTTTTATTTTATATCTCAAAAAATATATTATCTGCAAAGTAATCACAAAATAATACTTAAAACAGATGTATAAAACATAACACACAGGCTTGGACTCCTGAAAAACTGCAGGTGAGATCTAGAATTGAACTCTGTCTCCAAGGTAGTAAGCAAATACTTTATCATATGGCCATCTGGCTGAATTTTTTTAGGTCTTGCACTGTTGTACATTTAATGAATGATAGTATAAATATATTTTTAGATTTTCATATGCACTAATAAATGAAAAAAAAACTGATCTGCTTTTCAGAAAAATTCCCTTTATAGCATTTTTTTAGTTTTTTTTTGCGTAGCAGGTTTGGTGATAAAATTTTGATTGTTCCTTTCCACTCAGAGTACCAAGGGAATTAACTTTTATTAATATTAAAAATATATTTAAAATTGTTAACTGGAGCTTTGCCTTTTTTCAAAAGAATTTACTGGGCTACGGTTTCACGAAGATTGAAAATGATGATAATATGACTTGGCATATCTTCCAAGACTGCAAAATTAATGCTGATCCTCTATGTTTTAATATTATTCTAAAAAACAGCAAAAACTTCTCTGGTCACAATATTTAAAAATTTTTATATTTCCAATATGCAAGTAGTCCTTAACTTATGATTATTTGATTTATGATAACTTTTAAATACAGTGAAACCCCGATTTTGAAACTTTTCAGGGACCGGCCCGAAAAGTTGAACTTTTCTCATTCTTAAATTGATATCGTATGATAAAAATGTACAGATGCATTTTTAAATAATTTAACTTAAACATCATTAATTGGGTAATTAGTCATGCACATTGATTACGACTTATATTAATTGATGTCATTTAATATTAAAATGAATTTTATCTACTTTAATAAGAGAAATGATAAATTTTTAAAATTATTTATTTTTACACACAGAGAGATTATATGAGTAAAAATTTATAAATTAGATTAAGAAAAAAAAATGAATATCATCAAAAATAGACATTCGAATGCATCCTATTTCAAGAAAGGCAATGAATATTTCATCTTATTTTATTTTGTTTTTGTCTTTTCCTTGTCTTTTTTATGTAAAAAAGAACGGGTAAGAGTATTCCATCATTATGCATTTCATTTAGACATGATTAATAATTGAGTTTTAACTAATTAATATTTGCTTGGATAATATTAATTATATTGACAATTTTTGTCAATAAAATCATTGTAATAAGCTTTAAATCAGTCTCAAGAATGAGGATTCGCGAATTTCAGTTATCTTGTCATCTATGATAAATTTTATCTTGTAATTTTTTATCTTTATCATCATTTTCTCGATCTAATTTTTAATAATCCCGATATGCAGTATTCATTTTTTTTTTCAAATAGACAAAATCTATGAGAAAATCCTGGGTATTAAATAAGAACTGTTTCATTTGTATATTTCGTCACATTAATTTTACTCATAATTATGATTATTCTTTCAAATTACTCATTCAGTTTTGGATCGATTGAGCAGTCTCTGAATTTATTGATGAATTATTTAACATTCACTATCGATTAAAAAATATAATGATAAATGTGCTTTCAGTATATTTTGATGAAACAGCAAAAGATTTTATAGATAAGTTAAAAATTCGTGATTCAGGTGTATTTTTTGGTTTTCAATTATAAAGCATGTTATAATTAATAGATACACATGATGCAGAGATGGATTACTTAAGATATTTTTATCATTAATAGGAACCTTATATTCGTAACGTGAATAAAGTTTAAATCACGAGAAAGAAATTTATCAGAAGATTTGCTATATTGCGTAATATTTTTATTTTCGGTTTTTCCTAGCTTATTTTTTTCATCAGAAAGTCTTGATCTTTACTTGAATTTTTATATTTAATGAATAAGTATATATTATATTAAACTACTATATTATCATATCTAAGATAATATTTCATTTTATTAAAAATAAAATCTATATCTCATAAAGTATGTAAATAAATAACTCCGGTTTTTCTTCTATACAACACCCTTAATGAAATTTCTAAAATGCACTTAATAACTGAGAAAAGAACAGATTATGTTTCTTTTATCTAGTTCATTATATTTGACACTTTCAAAAAAAAAAAAAAAAATATAAAATTTTATAAATTCATAATTGTTAACATTTAGGGTTTTTAATGTTAAAAGGCAACAATAAATATAATAAAAAAAATGCAAACTCTAACAAATTCATAATGCAATGCATGCAAATTAAACAAATAGTTCTAGAGTATAAATTATATTTAAATATTTTTTAAATCTTATGAAGCATTGAAGCAACTCCTCTTCCCTCATGATCTTTTCATTCATCAATGAGTTAAAATAACTTAAATAATGAAAAAGTTGTGGCCAATTTAAAAGAAAAGAACAGAAGTTGCATGTAACACTGAAATTCATTCTCATTTTTTCACTAAAACATGATTTTTAACTAATTTTCCTTAATCAGGATGTTCTTTCTTTCTAACTTAAAAAAAATCATTACACAGTGTTTACTGTATAATGATTTGTTTTTAGACAGAAAGAACATCCTGAAAGTTAGTATTTATTAACTTTTCTATTGATTTAAAATTTTTTCTTAGATTATTTATTTTGTATAAATTCTTATAAGCTATTACCAATATATGATATAAATTTTTGTTATATTATATAAGAACTACAAGAACAATAAAGCCCATAAAATCAAAGTAATAAAGATAAATTAATTAGGTTAATAAAATTATTTATATACTGGATATATAGTACATATAATTATTCTGAAATATTATACTGTATTTAGATATTTTCGTTCAATGTTGGCTACAGTATATCTTTATATTTAAGGAAATTAAATATTTATTAATTTAATACAGTACTGAATATGTGTTTTTACAGCATCTGTTCTTTATAAATCATCTTTTACCGTTTATTTTAAATAAAAAAAAATTTTAAATCCATTAAGTTTTTTTTTTGTGCCAGAGGCGGGTTATCATGCTGTATTTCTGTTTTTCTGTTGATCCATAAATTAAGTTTCCCTTTCATGAATAACGTAATTGCAGATGTCGAAGGAATTGTGCATACTGAATTTTCGGAATCAGCAACATTTATTATTTCTGTTTCAACCTGGCTGACCGTAATATGTCTATCGTTTTCATTGCACGGATATATGCATTCAATCAATTCCACCAATTTATTTCTGATTGTACTTGATTTATTAAAAATTCCACAATCCTCATCATCTCACTTATTAAGAGCCTTATCGAAAAGATGTTGCGAAATATCTGAATAAACAGTTCGTCGTTCTTTTATACGATATATCAAGACCTCCTTAAGTTCATTACTCAACATCGTATTCTGAGCAGTTAGTTCGTCCAGCATGAATTTTAATATAACATCAGCAATATATAAATTAACATTTTTACTATATATTACTATACTAAACATTTTTACTATATGGTAATATTGTGTTAGTATATGAAAGCATGCTATATTCAGTAAAATATGCGTTTTGTATTTTAATAATGTGTCATTTAAATTATGTTTCTTCTGTAAAATTTTCACTTGTCTTTTTTGATTAAAAAAGTTAAAAGGTTTTAAACTTCCTGTAAAAATGTTGCCTTTAGAAAGTTTTTGATTTTTATTCAACTTACAGTCCGGGCGCTTAGGCGCTATTTAGGGAAAGCGCTCATGGGCTCCAAAGAGTGGTGATACAATAATGCTATAGAAACGATTCTACTAAACAAACAACTTGATTTTACATTCTTTTGATGTTCTGTTTGTCATATTTGTTTTGTTAACTACCCATAGAAATTCGGATGTTTATTTTTGCTGCACAATCATACGGTTGAAGTGTGTGCGCTCTTTAGAAAAAATCGGATTAGGAAAAAATTTTTGCAATTACTTCAATTCTCAAAAAACATAATGGCATCCGGATTATTTTTCCAGTCAACTGCCATTCGTAATAATTTAAAATTAATGGCTAATTTGCGTTTAAGCAGATTTATTATCTTTTACAACTTTGCAGAGTTTTATTTAATTGATGAAAAACAATTCTTTCTGCAATTACTTCAATTCTCAAAAACATAATGGCATCCGGATTATTTTTCCAATCAACTGCCATTCGTAACAATTTAAAATTAATGGCTAATTTGCGTTTAAGTAGATTTATTATCTTTTACAACTTTGCAGAGTTTTATTTAATTGATGAAAAACAATTCTTTTTTAATTATATGGCAACACTTAGTTACAAAATATATTTTAGAAACTTAACATAAACCAAAGTAATTTCTTATATTCCGGAATATTCAAACAATTAAAATATTCTTGCTATTTCTTTAAAACAAATTAAATCGAGTCCTATTAGAAAATCCGGAGACCCCCCACTGAAAAATTTGAAATTAAATAAGTTTCAAATCTATTTTATAAAGATTTCTGAATAATAATAATTAAAGCAGTGTATAAATAAATTGCGGCCGAGATTCTCGAACTTCGCAACTTCTTTCAACTTCAAACTATTTCTTATACTGAAACAGTATGTTAAATATACTGTTTCCAGATTTGAATATCTATAATACCGAATATTAAACATGGAGGAAGTGGAAATAAAAATATGAACAAGATTCTGCATATACATTTAATTAAAAACTTGAAAAATAAATTACTTTGAGCAAATTCATTTATACAGCAATTATATAGAATACTAGCATACCCGTGCCCGGCGTTGCTCGGGCAGTTCATGGTGTAGTACTTAAGTTATCTTTCTCTTAAATTATAACCTTTTAGATGACCTTCAAGATTTTCTTCAATGTTTTCTGAAAATCTTTCCCGTACAGATACGTTTTCTATTTGAAATATGTGTCTTTTCGAATGTTCACTTCTTTATCTTTCTTTCTCTATTAGAATTCTGTCGATTTGTTCGATCTTCCAATGTTTCATTTTCCTGAGTTAAACGCATTCGTTTAGCACCAGGAGTCAATTCACCTAAAGAGTTCTTTATTTTTCGTGACATTATGAAATTTATACTATTGTACGATATACAAAACGTTATATCAAAACACGTGAAACAACAGTTATAGTCTCAAACCACATTATGAAATTTATATCATTGTACGATATACAAAACGTTATATCAAAACACGTGAAACAACAGTTATAGTCTCGAACCAAAATCATCAAGAAATACTGAATTAATCTCAAATATAGATTCTTCTTCATAATAAAGCTTACATGAAAAAGTAAAATAATCAGTGATTGAAAAAAAATGAGAGATTAAATAATAAATCTTGTATTTTTAAAGTTTTAAAGCTTTAAAATGACATAATTTGACTTGCTTAGATCGAAATTATTTACACAAATATCTTAAAATTCAAACATCTTCAACGTGAGAAATAGGAGATTAAACATTAAAAAATATTTTATACTGTATTGTGTTTTAAAATTTATTTAATCTAAAAATGCAAATATTTCGATGAGTTAATTCATTTTAAATTTGTCTAAAATTAGGACATAATTTAAATAACGACATTTGAGAATTTCAGATAGTACATTTAACCTACCTGTATTTATAATATTTGAGTTTGTCAAAGAACCACTTTCAATGCTACCATGACTAATTATAAAACCACCTGGAAAGTTAGCGATTCCCAAAACTTCTTTGCCTATGGGCGATGGGCATGAACAATTACATAAACAATTTGGGCCCAATTTTAGTATTTATTTGGATAATAGAAAGTAATAAATATATTTACACTTACATCGTAGTTAGTCAAAAATAAGGCAATAACAATAACACACATCCTAAAATTATCGTGGGTTCCCATTAATTAATTCGTATATTCGTATATATCAATTCGTATTCGTATATTAAATTTTATATATAGATAAATTGCAATAAAATAATATAGTTCTATTATATAAAATAATATAGTTCCATTATATAAAATAATACAGTTTTCATTATATAAAATAAACTTTAATAAAATAATATAGTTTCTATTATATAAAATAATATAGTTCCATTATATGTTAGTATACTGTAGATCAGTGATGAAAATAATATAGTTAATATAGATCAGTGATATAAATAATATAGTTTCTATTATATGTTAATATATTATAGATCAGCCATTCTCAATCTGCGGCCCGGCAAGCTTTTTCGTGCGGCCCGGAACACATAGTCATGAACTTAATGAAAGCACGGAATTCTTCTCCCACATGCAAAAAATAAAATAAAAATTCTGATATTAATTTTTTTTTTAATCTTGAAAAATTAGAATTTTCCTAATTTGCTAGGTCCTTCCTGATGCACTCATAAAATTTTTTTCATAAAAATTTTTTCGCAAATTTTTCAACCGGTTGGCAACTGCTGATATAGCATGTTGCGGCCCGCTTAATGTAGCAAACAAATGCATGTGGCCCGGGAAAAAAAAATTGAGAACCGCTGCTGTAGATGTTTATTGTAGATCATTAAAGGTTAGGCTTCTCAACCATTGTGCCGCGGCACAGTGGTTGAGAAGCCTAACCTTTGACGCTGTGCCGCGAAAAATTAAAAATAAATTGTATGTATGCAATTGTACGAATCATCAGCATATATATTAATAGTCAAACGTGGCTGGCTGGCTGGATGTCCCTTTTTCAGTCGAACCACTATACCGATTTCTATAAATATGGTATCATTAGAAAGGTCTAATTTTCGGATGTCTGTGACAGCCAAAATTATTTATTGTTATTAATAATTTAAAAATTAGGCGCTGTAACGTTATAACCCTTAAAGTACTAGATAGGGAAAGTAGTGATCTCCCTGTGCGTAAGGGGTTAGAATATTCCCACCTTCTGACTCCGCGTGATGTAAAAGGCTCCTAAAGGGGTCACCTCATACCATTTGGTGGTTGTCGTGTCCGTCACTGGGGTCTCATTCGCGGGTAGAACCGGGAACGCTGGCGGTGCCCGAATCCGTCCCCAGGGTCTGCGATGGGGCCCTATCGGACTCCTAAAGGGGTCACCTCGTACCATTTGGTGGTTGTCGTGTCCATCACTGGGGTCTCATTCGCGGGTGGAACCGGGAACGCTGGCGGTGCCCGAATCCGTCCCCAGGGTCTGCGATGGGGCCCTATCGGCGACTCCTTCAGATGGCTAGGAAACGCTTAAACGTAATACGCTTAACATATTTCCATTCTGCAACTTTATCAGAAAGTTTTAGATCAATGCGGCCACATAAAATTTTACTTGAGAACCACTGATCTAAATTTATAGAAAAATATCGTTACAAATCAATACAGTACTTATAATGTTTAATATTAACGCTATTTTTCCCTCTTGATTTCAGTTGTTTTTACAACTTAAACTCTATTCGATATTATTTTCCAAATTAATTAAGTTTATTTATTTTTAAAATATGTTTATTAAAATTTGTTTAAATAATAATCTTTAGGCATTTAAATTAATCAAAAAATAATTTTTATAAATGGTGGTCACGGCGTGGTCCGTGTGGTATGATTGGTCAATATTTCAACTGCCATCTGTAGAGGAAAATAAGAATCAGTAGAAAAATCGCACGTGGTTTTGTTGAGCGGTTTTTTTGCATTATTTGATTTTGGTTGGTTGTTTTAATTCTGTTTGAATAGTCTATGGATGAGTTACAAGAAGCCTGTGGATTGTTTGGATGTATGGCGACGGGCGAATGGCCCACAAATGTTGATGTTGCACATATTATACATATTGGTTTGATTGGTCTTCAACACAGGTAAGAAAAGTAAATAAATATGAATTAGCAAAATATATTTTTGCAAGTAAAAATTAATAATATTTTCACTATTGCATAAAAATTTAAAAATTGTTATTTTTTTTTTCAATGAAATATATTTATAAAAATAGTTTTTTTCTAATTGAGTGAAACTATGAATTTGAACTATGGATGATTAGAATATACGTTTCAGGGTAGTTTCAGTTTTATATATAAATTTCTGATATGATGATGTTACTATGTATATAGCTTTTACCAATTCCGTGGAATAATTGAAATATAAAATAATAGGAGAAAAAATCTTAAATGGTCATTTAAAACTGGAGCACAAATATTCAATGGTAATGTTACAGATAACTTATAAGAAATCTTTCTTTCTATCTAGCACCTTAATAAAAACCCATTTTTTTCTTATTAAAAGTTTATAAAAGTTGAAAATGATCGATAGTTTTGGGGCCCCTAGAATCGCGAGCCCTAGGACGTGGCCTAGTCGGCCTATAAGTAAATCCGGCCCATGTGAGAGACTATGCAAAACATGGTCACAGCAGCTGAAAAATTTGTCTTGAGATAATGGAATGAATCTTTAACACAACAGAATTGTTGATTTGTATTTTAATCATCAGTCAGTGGGAAGGCAACTCTTGAATTTCAACACTTTAATTTTACCTTTTGAATTAAACTCTATATAAGTGAATTAAAGACTCATGTTAAAGATTTATTCCAAAAGTTATCTCAACATAAACTTGCCATGACATGTCTCGTGCTTCATATAGTCCCTCACAAACAAGCTACATGTTTACTAAAAAAGTCATTGTATAATTCAGACTACTATATAAACTATATCATAGGATCACCATTGGGATAAGACTGCAATGCTTGTAAAACAAGGCAAAATTAATACTGATTGAAAGGTGAAATCAAACCATGAAAACTTCTCTAAGGGAATTGGGTCAAAGCTCAACCTCAAATGAGATACAGAACAATTCGATTAGTGAGGGAGTAATCTTTTATACTCTAATGCAGTGTTTCTCTAACTTTTTTCGTTCATGACCTCATTTTTCATTACGAGATTTTTTTGTGACCCCAGGTATTAAATATAAAATAAAACATACAAATACATAAATCATTTCCCAGATATTAAATATGAAATAAAACATACAAGTACATAAATCATTTACACCCTTAAGATGAGCACTATCAATCAACTACACTGAAAATACATATGTTGTCATACGTTAAATATTGGGCATTTGTGAAATTACATATAAACTGAAATTCAAGTGTTCGAATTTAATTTTAGTGACTCCAGCATTTCACTTCGAACCCCAAATGGGGTCATGACCACGTACATTTTTTGGAATGAATCTTTAACACAATGGAATTGTTGATTGGTACTTTTAATCATTAGTCAGTTGGGAGCAAATCTCTAATTCTCTAATATGTATCACAGAACACCAAAAAGTTTTCATGTTGGTGATGTGTAGTCTGTGCTGTAACATATCATTTTACAAAAAACAAAGCAAAATCTTACTGAAACTTTGCCCCTCTATATATCATTTGCAGTTGATCTTTAACCCCTGGTTCCTTAAGGAAATTTTCATAGTTTAGTCCCCTCTTTTGATCGGTATCAATTTTGCTTTGTTTTGCAAACATTGTAATCCTATTGTTATTGGCCTAAATATTTTGATTTATAATATAGAAATGCATTTGTTAATCCCAAACTTTAATTTTTTTATTATGAAACACAAACTTGAATACAGATGATTTCTGATGTATGATAAATAACAAAAATCAAATGATAATTTGAAATGATAAAATAAAATCCCAGTTGAGAGTTAATTGTCAATTGAAATTGTGAAATTTTTGTGTCATAATATTAATATCTGTTTGAATCTAAATTTAAAATGAAAAATTTCTTATTTTAGTTAATAAATAAAAGCAACCAATAAGCCAAATGATTAAGAAAAATTGTTTAATCAAAAACGTTTTCAGCTATCCACGTAGCCTGCCTCAGATAGCCGAAAACGTTTTTGATTAAACGATTTTCTTACTCATTTGGCTTATTGGTTGCTTTTATTTATTGAATCCAAATACTTTCTCTTCTGAAAAAGTATATATCATTATAAAATAACCAAATAGAATGATAAATTATCATCATTTATATTTAGTTGAAAATGCATTTAACAGGTTAGGTTAGTTGGTACTTGTCATTTTTAAAACCCATACAGGCTAGCCATCATCTGTTATAAAAGATCAAACAGAAGATTTAAGATGAGGTTCAGGCCTGAACCCTTCCTAAAAAACTGAAAATATGGGATCTAGAATTGTTCTCCATAGTAGTAAGTCACAACTTTACTATGTATTTCTAGATCCCATATCTGGCCAACACCATTCAGCATGGAAAATTCAAATATTTTATAATTTGATTTATTAAAGAAATTTTATGCTTGATATGAAAGGACATATTCCTAATGTTTATTTTAAAAAAGTTTTATTAAACTCAAAAGTAAGATATATTATTCTATTGAAATCACTGCTGTTCTTAGGCATTTGGGAAGATGGCTAATCTATAGCCGAAAACGATACTCAGTTGTTAACCCTTTGATTTAATAAAAGATTTTTTGGACTGCTGAAAAGTGCTATAATTTTATTCTAGTTTTAGATATAAAAATGTATATGTGCTATATTCAAAAAATTATTTTTGAAATTTAATAAAATCTATCTAATAACCAAGCACTATCAGCAGTCTTAAAATTTCTTTAAATTAATTAATAAAACAAATAAAAACGTTTTCGGCCATTCTCAATTTGACCCTCTTCAGTTATTCTCATTACAGTTCATTCATTACAAGAAAACATTATAAGAAAACATTCAAATTTTTAGAATGAATGAACTGTAATGAGAATAACTGAAGAGGGTCAAATTGAGAATGGCCGAAAACGTTTTTATTTGTTTTATTAATTAATTAAAGAAATTTTAAGACTGCTGATAGTGCTTGGTTATTAGATAAATTAGAAATAGCAGTTAAGTTAAGAATTTGGATATTTAATAAAATTTTACAAATTTTGCAATACTATTCTCAATTAGCTTCATTATTCTTGAAAAATGTAATATGATACATAATGGAATTTTTCTTATATTAGAGTTAATATAGATAGTCCTCATCTTACAACAAGATTTGGTTTTTGAATTCCATCATCATAAGTCAGAATGGTTATAAATTATAAATGTCCAAAATTTATGGATTTTTCACTACTAATGTTTATTAGTACACTATATATTTTCTTAATAAACATAAAAAACACAAAACTTTAACTTGTAAGAACTATACATAAAAAAAAGGATTCTTTCCATATATCAGATCATTGGGTCATAGACTTGAGCTAATGGAATTGCTTTTACCAATCACAGAATTTACTTATTATTTCAATAAATTCTGTGATTGTTGATTGTGATTGTGTTGTTATAAATATGAATTGTCATAAATTGAGTATTGTATAAGAAGAAAAATTTAGAGATAAAAAAAGTGGCTTTTATTTTATTGACTTCAAGATTTAAGTATTCATAAATATAGTACTATGTTAGCAGCATATAAAAACAATAAACATGTTTATAATTGAATGGCTTGATAGAATTAGGATTTTTTTAATCTTTTCGATTTTATAGTCTAGATCCTGGTCTAGATTAACAATATTGTTCTGATTTTGGTATGAAATAAATGATATTTTTGAAATTTTAAGTAAAATTTGAATTTTTCATATGATGAGCTATAAAATGTTGAAAATTAAACCAGTAGTTTCCTATTATCCATAATATTTTTAATTCTGCTAAAATAAACTAAAATATATCTTAATTGTTCATTTTTTATTTCAGTTTCACCGAAATTTATGAAAAAATTACAAAAAACAAAATATAAACATCATGTAGCCATTTAAATGGTTGTGGCACTTTTATTACTTTAGAGCAGCCACTCTCTTCCTGGCATATAGTATTGGGTAGAATGCTACAATCTGTGGTTCAGTTACAGGAACATAAAATATAGCTGTTTATGTGTGAGATGTAATTATTTTCATATATGTTGGATTTTTTGATATAAATTGAAAAATTTATAAAGTGCTGCTAAAAATTGTGTAAACAAAGTAAGAACAAGTTAATAAATATGAAATATTAATAAAACTGATAATATTTCAATGAATTCATGTAATGTTTTTTAATAATTATATGATGTAATTTCATTCAACAAAGTTATGTAACTTTTGGTTTTTTATAAATAATTTCTGAAAATTTCAGCTGAATTTCTTCATTCATGGCTCATTTTGTTCAGAGGACATCTTGCTATCTAAAAATATTAATTTAGTTGGATGGTTAAGATTTTATATATAAAAAAAATAGCTTTTTCATTGATCTCATATATGGAACAAAAAGTTGTGAAAAAATAAAATTCCATAAAGATATTTACATTGTTAGAGAGCAAAAAAAATTCAATAAATCTTGGAAATTTCAAAAGATTTAGACAAAAATTAAATGAGATTTTACAATTTTAATTTTTATATTTTTTACATATTAATTAGGTTTAATTTTAAAAAATAGCTAGCAGCAAAAGGGTTAAATTGAATTTGAATTGAATTTAATTAACTATCTGTTTGTTAATGTTTGATTAAGTCTATCTGTTTGTTTTGGTAAAACTTCTATCCCTATTACTTTGTTTTTGAAGAGCAAATTTTATAACAAAAGTTCTATCAAATCATTTACTATTTTAATAATCTTCATTAATATGTAATTTAGAGGTCAAGAAAGTGCTGGAATTGTGACGTCTAAAGGAGACAACACAAAACGGGTAGCAGTTCATAAAGGAATGGGATTAGTTAATAGTGTTTTTAAAGATGATGATCTATTAAAGCTCAAAGGTAATCTTGGAATTGGACATACCAGATATTCAACTCATGGTGCATCTGAACATCAGAATATTCAGCCATTTGTTGTTCATACAAAACATGGATTATTGGCTTTGGCTCATAATGGTCAATTGGTAAATGCAACAGTTTTGAGAGAAAAGGTATTTTTATCTTTAACTGAACTAAAAATAAATTTGCATAAATACTGAAAATTCAAATTTGATTTTGTTTAGATATTAAGTCAAGGTGTTGGGTTATTTACTGCATCTGATAGTGAACTTTTGACACAGTTGCTAAGCATGCCTCCACCTGGTGGAGAACCTGAAGGACCAAAATGGCCAGAAAGAATTCGACAGTTGATGTCTATAACACCTACTGCATATTCTCTGTTAATTATGTGTGATGATATTATTTATGCTGTACGTGATCCTTATGGAAATAGACCTTTATGTCTTGGAATATTGATTCCAGCTGGCAGTAACTGTGATGGTGAATTATTTCAAAATGTCAATATTTTATTTATATTTATTTTTCTTTGCTTTTTAAATGAAATTTCTTTTTGATAGTTTAGATAAATATTTTATTGATGATTATATTATTCGAACTAATGTTCAGTATTTATAATGAAAAATTATTAATATTTTAGAAAACAAATTAGAAGAAATTGATGGATGGGTAGTGTCATCTGAATCTTGTTGTTTTCCTTCTGTATCTGCAAAATTTTTACGTGAAATAGAACCTGGAGAAATTGTGGAAATTTCAAAACATGGTCCAAAATCTGTTGGAATAGTAGAAAGACCAAATGGTTCTTCTCCAGCTTTTTGTATTTTTGAATATGTTTATTTTGCTCGACCAGATAGTTTTTTAGAAGGTAAGATCTAACTTTTAATTGCTTAATATTGTTACTATATATCAGGAGTGGCCAACTTGTTTGTCATTAAGATTGACTTTATACGTTAACAATGAGTTTGCGATCTACCTTCGAAATTCTTCATTTGATGGTGAGAGTAGAGATAGGAGCCAAAACCACATATCCCAAAATGACATTAGCCCAAAATGAGATATCCGGCAGCAGCAATGGTTTTTCCTTTTATTTTAGTCATAAATCACAAACATAATATTTCACTTCAACTCTCACAACTGTCAATTCATAGGCACTATGTTGGCATCGTCAAAGAATTTAGAATTTTGTCTAAATGCTCTGCTGCTACCAGCTATTCTGTTTTTTGGGCCATATCAGACAATAAAGCAAGTTTGGCTTTAGTTGTCTAGAGAAGGCACTATATAGTTGAAATTTTGGCTTTAGTTGTCTAGAGAAGGCACTACGCAGTAAGAGAGACGTCCGATAACTTACAAAGATCGACTACAAATCGTTTTTTGGCTTTAGTTTGTCTATAGAAGGCACTTTATAGTAAGAGAGTCATCTGATAACATATGAAGATCGATTACAAATCATCCCACGATCGACTGGTCGATCGCAATCGACCTGTTGGCCACCCCTGCTATATATCATTATTTTAGGTAAATTTTTGAGAAGAGAGAGAGAAAAAAATGAATTAATGCTTATATTATTTCAAAAATTCATATTTTAAGTTATTGAAGTTGAAAAATAACTGTTATTGAAACTTTGATTTCCTTTAAATTTCACTCATATAATTGTTATATCTCTGATACAGAAATTTCAAATAGAGGAAATGTTTATCTTTGGAAAAGATGTATATTCAAGGCCTACTTTCAGAAATAAAAATAAATAACTTGCCCATTTTTAGAATTAAGCACTCATATTTGGTCCTTATAATGCCAAATCTCGTGATTAAGAGCACGTTCGTAATAGTTCCTCATGAGTCACCAACCCATAAGT
This sequence comes from Olivierus martensii, assembly GCA_000484575.1. NCBI lineage: Eukaryota > Metazoa > Arthropoda > Arachnida > Scorpiones > Buthidae > Olivierus > Olivierus martensii. Next base: position 18,601 of record AYEL01065374.1, read on the forward strand.
GCAGAGACAGTTCTAGAATGCTAGAGATTGATTTGTAGCAACCTCAAACTCATGACATTACAAGTGCTCAAAGAGAACACATCCAATATCATTTATGACTGTTGTATCTGAAGGCCCAATAACATTCTCAGAATCCCTACTATTGCTGATGAAACCTGACCAGATCCTGTTCCTTTGTAGGAAGTTAGTCTGTTATAATGTTAGACTAACTTTTTCACTGAAGAAGTTAGTCCTGCAGACTACATTAGGATCAAAGAGTGTATTAAAGGATCTCATCTCTTTCTAACTAGAATATAATAGTGGCTGCAAACAGAATCCTTATTATAAGTCTACTACAATCAAAAAGATCAATAGAATCTACAAATTATTCTTACTGGCATCTCTGATGCCAGTAAAATGCTCAGAGAAAGATAATTGAGAAATAGATTCAACTCTGGCTATAGTGGAGTTGTTGTGACCATTTGGCTTTGGTGAATTTATATTTCTTTTATTCTGATCTATATGTATTTTGATATATGATAATTTCAATTATAATGAACTCTCACTTTGATTTTAGTGAACACACAACAGAAATTTCAAAAACTAATGTCATTCTATTATCATTATTCTTTGAAAGAATTTTGTCTTTAATTCAGGGATTGCCAAATGCCATTTTCTTATACATTACATATCATTGCTATATTGTTAAATCACTAATTGCATTAGAAGAAAATAATAAAAAAAAATCTCTTCTAGTTTACCAGATCTTTAAAAAAATTAGATTCAAGAGTGTTTTCAGGCTGGACCGTTCTCTTTAGTTGTATAAAAAGGCAATCCAGTCTGAAAGCACTTCTGCATCTGTAATTTTCTTTTAAAGGTATGATAAGCTAGTTGAGATTTCATTTTATTATGTTAAAGACCTAATTATCAATTCAGTTAGAAAAAACAGACTTCTAGTTTTAAGTTATAATGATGTCATTAATGTCACAATGTTGAGAATGTTAAAAATTATTTAAATTTTCAATAAAATAAATGATTTTTGTACAATTTACGAAGACATGTAATGTTAAAATTTAGTCAAAATCTACTACTGTGATACAAAATTACGAAACCAGGCTAATATAGTTTAATTTCAATAAAAAAATTAATTTTTTTTATGATGGAAAATTATTTATTTATAACTTTTTATTAAATCAAAATTTTATTAATTAAAAGTTATTTGATTTAAAATTCATCTGTCTTGATATATAATGAACAATTTTATTTCATTTTCAAAAAGATTTTCACAAAAAATAATGAGAGCCAATTAGTAATCAAATGTAAACACCAAATGACAATATTGAGGAATGTTGCCATTTTAGCTATAGTGAACTTCGGTATAGTGAATGAAATACAGTGGTGCCTCACAATTTGACACTAATCCGTCGCCGAAGTAATGTTGAATTGAGAAACTGTCGAAATGCGGGACAATATTCCCCATATAAGACTATGTAAAATAGATTAATTCATTAACAGTCCCTATCCCACTCCCCTAACGGGTGAGGTGAGAGAGATACACTATATTATTACTTTGTTATATATGTTTTACTATTGTATAACACACTAAATTGCAAAATACACTATTTTATACTAACACAATTTATTAGCCCTTGGATGTTGGAATGACTATTTTATATACAACACAATTTATTAGCCCTTGGATGTTGGAATGAAGTCTTCCAGCATTGACGTCCTAGCACCCATAATCTTCTCTGTGTGTTGCAAAACGTTACCACAGTTGTCCTAGAAACGCCATATTCGAGTTACATTTTAATATTTCTATCCTTCTGCACTTTATCTACAATTTTTTCTTCATCTCTGCTCAATCGAGTGTTCTTCTTTTCGGAATTATTCCTCTGGTCAGTTCTCTTTGAACCCATCCTTACATTTCACTCAAAAAATAATAATAATTACAAATTTTTTACTTTCTGAAAAATATAGAATTGAAAATTAACATAAACAACATGGGCAAATACTAAAGTAGCCCAAAAAGAACTGACAAATAGCAAATGACATCACACAATTCCATGCATGTGCAAACCCGTGAAACTTGAATGTCGAATTGCAAGACCATCGAATTGCGAGGCACCACTGTATCAGAATCCAGAAATTCATTATAATTGCGGTGACTGTATGTAACAGGTGCAGAAAGCCACTGGTAATATTACTTTCCATCTTTCACTTTTTTCTTCTTTTTAGCCATAAAAGATGATTTACACAGTTACCACTCAAAGATTTGTTATTAAAAACTGTACAAGTCCAAAAAAAATACTAATGGAAGAAAAAATGTCATTTACATCATTATTCTCCAATACAGATAAATATGATATTTCTAAGGAGTTGGTTGTTTCTATCTACTTATTTCCAGCATTGATTTCTTCTTCCCCGTGGGGTAAACTCAGATTACCTACGTTTTGAACTTTTCTACTCGTTCTCCTCTGCTATGGGCATAGTGGTCAGGATTGGATGATTGATACTTGTTGTTTCTAAATTGTCTTTCCTTCTATTGCAACTCTCAGACCCTCCTATTGCCCATAATGTCCACCCTTCTCTTACAGTTTGCACATTTTGTTTTTTGGTCTTTCAGTAGGATACATTGAGCAATTGGGATTTTCTATTAAGTTGTGAAGTATAGTAGACAGTTGATAGTATTACGATAAGCTCAGTTTTCCTGATTCTTTCAGTTTTCAGGACTGTTATTGGTGTTTATATGTTAAGATTGGTTTTGATGTTTCCCTAACTGCTTTGATAGCTGTTATTGGTGTTCCTCAGCTTTCCTCTTGTTGAGGTTCTTCCAATAGGTTTCTGTTTTTCTTTTTGCAGAGTCATTATTGTTCACGGTTTCTGGGGTTTTCTTTCATTCTCTTTTGTTCTTCCAATATTCTTTTTTCTTTTTGTTTTCTCATGTTAAAATTAACTTTAACCTTTCCAAAAGTTATTGTGGTGTTTCCACCTGTTTCTTCAATTTGTTTGACTTATCTAGTGCTATTTGTTTGTTTTCGCAGTGTTTCCTATTGTTTCCATGAACTACTTGATTTACCTTGCATTTGTACTTTTGTTTATTTGTGTTTCTAGCTGTTTCCCCAGTGTTTTTCATTACTACTACTTGTATTTTTGATTGTTCAGTAGTTTTCTTTTGAATCTAGCATGATTCCAATTGTTTACCTCAAGTTCTATTGTTCCCGATCGCTTTACTTGGTGTCAGATTTCCAATTTCATCAGATATAATGCCAGTGGCATAGAGTGAATGTGTTTGTGTGAATGGATTCTTATTTCCAGGCAAACTGCCTCTTAAAAATAAAAAAATAAAAATAAAAAAAATAATAAAAAAATTATTAGTTTTAGGTATTAACATAGTTATAAGTCTTTTACTAACTTAAAATATGATTCCTCTTAATATACTTTCTAGATATACTACTAACATAGTTCTAGTTTCTAATAACATGGTACTTAATTTTTACTAACATAGTTTTAAGCTTTTACTGAATATAGAATAGGTTATTAGTACTCCTCTATACAGGGTTACTCTCGTACGTCATCACATAGGTTAAGCTGGAATGGTTCTTTGCTTTTTCTACATTTCGTATTTAATTTTGGCCCAGAACGACTCCTTTAGTACTCTATTTGAGTGGAAAGGGGCAATCAAAATTTAGCCACCAAGCTTATCCATACAAATAGAAATAAGAAAGAAAGACATAGAAGAAACTCACTCACTCCCAGTTTATAACTCAAGATATTTCTAAGGATAAATATGATATTTCTCTTGATGCCCCAAAGTGATTGTTCATGATGCTACCTTTTATTATCCTAGTATTACTCAGCTATCAAAACTATACCTCATATCTTGATTTGAGTAGAACCAGACTCCTTTACCCAAGAGAAGGACCTTCAACTCGAACTTTCTACTCCTGTTGCCTCCCTCTACAACAAGGATGTGGAGTTGAAATTACAGAAGGGAAATAAGATATATTGTTGCACATTTATCAAGCTCTTAACAAGAAAAATAAATTATTAGCAGAATTTTTTTATTTCTATTAATAATTTGTTTTCTTTAAAATAAAAGAACAAAAATAGCACTAAATTGCAGCTGAGGTAGATAATTTTATTAGTTAACATCCAAACGTTTTCGGCCATGTAGCCATCTTCAGGCATTCCATTCTAAGATTCAAAAATTAAAATTCTTACAAGGAATAAAACAACTATGTTGCTATGGCAACTGCGATACATCATATCTCATTATGGTTATAATTAACAAATACATCAAATTAATAATGTGTTAAAATGACAAAATAATAATAAATAATAATAAAAGAAAAAGAAAAATAGGTTATGATAATATAGGTTTAACAAACAATGCTGGGAATAGTCACAACTAAAGTTCATTGGTACTTTCCTTTATTGAGGGCATAAATCCATGGGTCTGGTAGTTCCCAAGAGGTTCTATCATTTATTAGGTCTTCCTGCTTTCTCCTTTTTAGTATTTCCAGCGTTTCAGCAATAATTGGTTTTGTCCTATGTTCTACTGGTTTAACGATTTTTGCTTCATCCCATAATATGGTTAAGTCTTTATTGTATGCTTCTATGGCCAAGGATGAGTTACTCGCTTAAGTTCTCATGGCTGTAAAGACATTTATGTTATATCTTAATTAGGCACAAAGTTATTTTTTTTCATCAAATTTTTGGAACTACAAGTGCGGAAATTACATGAAATAGAAGTCGTAATTGACGCATATGGGCGAAAATCAATTTTCCGTTTAAAAAAAGTCGAACGTAAGTTCGAGTAGTCGTTCAACAAGTAGTCGTTAAGTGAAGAATACCTATACATACATAATGTAATATATAAAGCGGCAGATTAATCTTTCCAAATTGCAATTTAGTTTTAGATTTTATTAAAAAGTTGATACCCCTAGGGGATTTTTTTACATTTTTACGTCCCTTTCTAATCTGCAAGGGGCGAGGCCAGTTCCAACCACGGGCTGCAACCACACCCGTGGTTGCAACTGGTCCTCCTCACCATACCCGTGGAGGATATGGTGAAAGAGGGGATTGCAGGGCACCTGCCCAGCACCCCGAAAAAATTTTTCGGGAAATGCCGCCCCCGGGTCTTCCTGCGTGGTACACCAACGCGTTACCCTCGGGCATCCGGCCGCCTACACCTAGGCGATTGCCTAAGTTCACCTAATTATAGAACCAGACTTATTTTCTATGAAATTTAATGCTGATATTCCATTATTGAAGAAACGTTGACGCAAAAACATTTAAACCAACAGTATCAACTATTTTTTTTTTTTCAAGCAGAAGACGGCATACGATATCGGTCTCGGCATTCCTGCTGAACCGCTCTTCCGATCTTATATATTATATATATTTATTTCATTAGTGACTTACATTAATTTATTCTAAATAGTAGAATTGGGACTAAGATGACAGATAATGATTTGCATCATGTAAAAACATTTTGGTATTTACTTATTATCAGAAAAAGTACAAAAATACCACAAAGTATTTTTACTAAGGGAGGCATTGTTTTATTTTTTCTTTTGACAGTGAATTCCAACTCTGTTAAATAGGATATAAATACATTAAATAAGAATTTAATAATCATATCTATCTTTTCCTTAAATTCAATCTCACTTAAACATATAAATCGTAGATACCTTGTTATGGCCACAGTGCTACAAGACAATGCTTCTCTAAAATGTCACCACCATATTTGCACTTGAAAATTGCTGGTTTAGACAATATAGCTATTAGTATTATAAGTTTAGGAGAAAAAACTAGTTAATTATTAAAATACTTTCTGATATTTATCTTTATAGAATACTCTAATAAAAAGTTAATATCTTTTTGAGGAAAAAAGGCTTAATTTATATTTATTTCAACCAGGATCATTTTTTATATACTATTACATTCTAAGCAAGCAGTAATAATGATATATAAATAATCCTCCTATTTCAAAAAGTAGCAAAATTTGATGATACATGACCATTTATTTAATCAATCAAAAATTTTTTATTTTTATTTTCGTAATTATTATATAATAGGTAGAATGGTGTATGGGGTTCGTGAAGAATGTGGTCGTCAGCTTGCTATAGAAGCCCCTGTTAATGCTGATTTAGTGAGTACTGTTCCAGAATCAGCAACTCCTGCAGCTTTAGGGTTTGCTCAACAGGTATGAAAAATATTTTTGATTACTTAGTTTTTATTAATTGATTCAGAGCTTTTATTATAGTGTTTTGGCTAAATATTTTGATTTTACCAACATATAATGCCATATATAATTTACTATGCTCCATTTTCCCAGCTCCTCAATCTGCCATTTCATTAAAATTTTAGTACCATTTGTTTTGTGCTAAATTGTGCAAAAAAATTTATTTTATACTATGAAAATTTTTGAGAAATTCATATTTTAAAGTGGGACTGGAGAAACACTAGCCCTGCAAATGGAATAGAGCCATAAAAACTATAAGAATGTTTTGTGCTGAATTGTGTTGCAAATATATTTTGTGCTGTGAAATTCTCTGAAAAATTTAAATTTGAATTTCACTGTTAAATAACTCATTCTTCACTTTAATTCAACTCCACCAGAGTGTGGATGGTTATTTTTTTGTTTGGTGAGGCTATTTATGTATGTCAGGCCTTGGGCTATCTATACATGTGAGGTCTGTCATCAGTTGGAAGGACAATTCAATAGCTGGAGCCTTCTTAAAAAATTTTGGAGATGTGGGGCCTGGAATCCAGATCCTCCAGGTTATAAGGCAATATCTTAAAATGCACTCTTATGAACAACTCCTTAATAGGATTTTAAGTGACTGTTCTTTATATACTCCTTGCAAAATTCCTTGTTATAACTAAATTAACCATTTTCAAGTGATAGTTATGTGAGGATCTGACTGTTTATCATCATCATGGAAAAAAATAAATTGGACAAATGCAATGTTCAAAAGAAAATGTTTTATTTTTAATATAAAAAAAAATTGCATTTATTTTACTTAACAGAAGATTAACTGATATTATACCTGGAGTTGCATCCTGCCTTGCTGATGTCTGCTTCGAGAGGAGTGTCCAAGATGGTGGGATCAGGAAATCATCTATCTATATAAATGCCATTTGTTAATTCTTCCTGTTCTTGATGCATGTTGGTCATCCTGTGCTGTCGTCATTTGTATTGTTAATTGTATTATATGGAAAACTAATAAAATTACTAATATTGTTGTATTGTGAGGAAGAAGATTCCAATTGTAAATAATATACATCATATTTATTTCTATTAATTGTGTTTTTTGTCAAGTTCCTGACCACAGACTGGCTAGCTTGATCAATCATCTATAGCTAGTTAATATAATTGTATACTCCTACTTTAGTTGATGGCTTTCTGGATTTGGGCACCCCAGTATCAAAAGTTGAAGTTGTTATAATAAAACATAAAAAAAAAGCAAAAGTTGGCATAGTTAATCTGGGCACCAACAATTTAAATTTAAGATCTTTTATGGACTTAAATCAAATGGATTAGTAATGACCTAAATTTAATTGAGCATGCATGAATCTCTTGGAAGGTGGATTGCTGCTTTCATCCTCCTCCCATAAGCCTTGTTGAGCATGTGTGTATACATTGCTATTTTCTTTTATTAAAAAAGAAAATAGTAATGTATGCACATATGTAAACACATTAAAATACACAGCAAGTATTCTGCAATAAAAATAAAATAAAAATAAGAGAAATACATAACATAACTAGTTTACTTAAGCTCTAAATGAGATTTATTCTATTATAAATTTTGTTCAGATCTTATGTAAGCTTTTTTTTTGTATACTAAAAGTTTTTCATTGTTTTCAACTAATGAGAAGTGAATACTTATCAAATAATCATTCAAACAATGGAAGAACTGCACTAGCTTTCATTTATTTATTTCACTGCCACGGTTTTTGTGTTATGATGGAGACTAATTCTAGTACAGGAAGTGGATAATCAATTCATCATCAAGGAAAAGAGATTATTTACCATGTTCATCAATATTTTAAAATGAGAAATTTAAACAAAAGGTTTTGATTGTCAGTCAAAAAAAATTAAAAAGATACTATGGAAATCACTGGTATAAGTGCAAAAATTATGAATATTATGAAGGAAGATCAGCCATTTAATATAGCTAGTAGCAAAAAAACTTAAAATTTTAAATGATGATATTTTTGATTAATCTGTAATTTCTTGGCATCTGATGATGATAGTACTTCATTGATTGATATATAATAATTCTGAAAAAGAATTGTTTTAATTTAATTGAGTCTTTTTCAGAATTATCTTATTTTTTCAAGTGAATTACTGCATCAATTCATATAAAAATGTGAAAACATTTTTATCTACAACATCATAAATAAAATTACTAAAATGATTCAATAAAAATAAATTATTGTTTTAATATTAAATGAAATAAAGATCTGAGTAAAATACATCAATTATCAGATGAAATAAATTATTTTTATTATAGTAAATTTATAAATATTTAAAAAATAGCCCAACTTAACTCTTAATTGCCACTAAATATTATTGATTAATTAGGAAAAACTAAACAATATTTCAATCTTTGTTGTGTTAGTAACAGTTTTTCTAGGGAAAGTTCTTAGTATATTTCTTTTTTTCTAAATCAGTTTTATATTTGTGCTGTGCATAGATATGGTTTAATTATAGCTTTGAATTTGTCTTTATTTGATGATAATTATCAGCTATTAAAGAAAATTAAGAATTCTATTTAAAAAATATATTAATGACTTTGATAGTTCTAACAGAAAAATGCTTTAAAAAAATTATAACATGTCTCATCAAAATTTCATCCTTTATTCAAAAAATCTTTTCTTTTGATACCAAATAAGAATTATATTAAATGATCAAGATAAATGAGACAGTATTGTATATAAACTACTATAATAAATTAGCTCATTTTAAATTTCTATGCTATATCAAACTTCATGGACACTGAGTTACCATAACTTTTTATCATGATCTAATATTCATAGGTCTATTTAAAGGAAAAATCCTCTGTTCCTAAAAATCTGTCATTTATAACTGAAATGATGTTTTTATTTTTTCTTTCAGTGTGGACTTCCATATATTGAAGTGTTATGCAAAAATAGATACGTAGGAAGAACATTTATCCAACCAACAGCACGATTACGGAAACTTGCAGTTGCAAAAAAGTTTGGACCATTAAGAGAGAATTTTTATGGAAAGAGAATTGTGCTAATTGATGATTCTATTGTTCGTGGAAATACAACTGCAGCCATCATTAACTTATTAAAAAAAGCAGGAGCAAAAGAAGTAAGTTTATAAAATTCTATAATAATAATAATAATAATAATAACCCCTCCTGAATCCTGCTAAGCTGCCTCAAAGTGGCGGAGGGGTGTACGTGGGCGGAATAGGCGATGCAAGTCAAAAATCCTTTTCTAGTAGGGTCACCCTGGGCTAGAAGGCTATTCCACTATGCTCAACTAAATGCTAGCAGGTATCCCCACCTTGGTGGTGTTTTTCCAATTTGTAATGAAACAAAGTAGAAAACGAAAGCACACCGGCTCGGACGTCGCCCGGGTTAACAAGGTCCGAATCTGTGAGTTAGGCAGAGGCTCACATTCGGAAAGTTTACTACAGTCTCCCTTGGCCACTGGTGGCGAAAGCAGCACCAACCCAAGTCAGGCTACTGCAATACAAATACTCATAGTAGGGAACGGGTCACCACATCAGAGCCCAACCAGCCAAAGTGTTTCCCTGGAAACTCAACCAGAGACCACCAAGGCTGGAAAACCACGCCAACGCATGAAATGGACAATTGACATGAATGAATTCATCATGCGTACATACTACACAATTACAAAATTAGAAACTAACATTACAGGATACAGAAGGGAACTCTATGACAAATTCACAAGCAGATACCCAAACATCACAGTTACAGAACAACGCATAGCAGATCAAAGAAGAACCATCATCCACAGAAACCTCATACCACACAGTACATTACAAAGCATTAAAACTCAGGTAGCACAACAAATATCACAACACGAAACTGATTCACACACACAAATAGAACACGATGTGGAACAGACACCAGAAATAACATACATCAATGACAATACACAGCCCATCAACAACACTGACACTGACCTAATAAATAAACTCACTGACACACTCCAGGAAACATTAACCAAATTCATAGGTACAGATCCCATGCAACGTCCACGCATTCCTAAACTTCACAACTCACAACAGTTGAACAATACACTACATTGTATGAACACACACATTCTACCTAAACTTATTAATGCTGAAACAACACTCATGGAATTACACACACTTATTTATGCTGCTGCTGTCACTGTCACTACACACCTAGGTCATAAAACACTACCAAATAAGATAGACACAAACACAAAACATCACTTAAAACCTGCCTGGCAAAAACGACTCGAAAAACAAATAAATGAAATCAGAACAGAACTTGGTAGGCTCACCCAATACACAAAAAACAACACATCCCCTAAACTCATGAAATCTATTAGAAAGATTTTCAGAAAACTTAAAACACACACACGCCATGAAAACCACAACACACACATTAAAGAATACATGGACACACTAAAACAGAAACTTGCTGCAAAATCACAACGCCTCAAACGATACAAAACCAGCTTAGCACGTAAACTAGATAACACACTATTCACAAACAATGAAAAGACATTCTACAGAAACATAAACAATAAAGACCCTAAACAAACACAAAACTCTGAAATACCTACACAACAATCACTCACTAGCTTCTGGTCTGCCCTGTGGGCAGTGCCAGTTACACACAACCAGAGAGCCAGCTGGATCACAGAAGAGGAGACACGCACATTAGACGTGCCAGAAATGCCCTATACCACCATTACTACTGAAGAACTCACAAACACTCTCACAAACACTCACAACTGGAAAGCTCCTGGTGTAGATGGCATCCAGAATTTCTGGTACAAACATTTTACCTGTTTTCATGACTTACTGGCCAAACATCTCACAAATCTCATACACGAACCAAAAGACACACCTTCCTTTCTTACACACGGCATAACTTTCATGAAACCCAAGAGCACAAACACTGGAAACCCATCACAATACAGACCAATCACTTGTTTACCAACACTATACAAAATTTTAACCTCATGTATCACCAACAAAATATACGCACACGTCGAAGAAAACAATATTCTCACAGAACAACAGAAAGGCTGCCATAGAAGTCACATGGGGTGCAAAGAGCAGCTGATCATCGACACAACTATATTAAAACAGGTACACAGACAACGCAGACACTTACATGCAGCTTACATAGATTACAAAAAGGCATTCGACAGCATACCACATTCATGGCTCATACAGACACTACAAATATACAAAATCAATACCAAATATATCACATTCCTACAAAACATAATGCAACACTGGAGAACAACACTGCACATCACCATAAATAACAATCACGTAGCCACAGAACCCATACACATTAGACGTGGTATTTTCCAGGGCGATTCCCTCAGCCCACTTTGGTTCTGCCTCGCCCTAAATCCACTCTCCAACAAACTGAACACATCGAACTGTGGCTACGACATTAGACAAAATCAAACAACACACTACATACACTCACATCTCTTTTACATGGACGACATTAAACTGTACGCCTCAACACAAACACAATTACAACAGCTGTTACAAATTACACACACATTTTCAAAAGACATACACATGGAGTTTGGCCTAGACAAATGCAAAACACTCCACATAGAAAAGGGAGTCCTAAAGAAAGGAGGCTTCACTCTTGAACATGGAGACACTATTAAATCCATGGAAGAGGGTGAATTGTACAAGTATTTGGGATTCCAGCAAGCCAGACTCACAGAACAGAAGAAAACTAAACAAACATTATCAAAACTATACACCATCAGATTAAATAACATTCTCAAAACACATCTGAATGGAAAAAACACAGTGAAAGCCATCAACACATTTGCCATACCTATACTAACTTACTCCTTTGGAGTGATACAGTGGACACGGACAGAACTTGAATCACTCCAAAGAAAAACACGAACAACACTTACAAAATACCAGTACCATCACCCGAAATCTGCCATAGAACGAACTACTCTCCCACGCAAGGAAGGAGGACGTGGCCTTATTGACATCCCACATTTACACGACAGACAGATCTATAATCTGAGAGAGTTCTTCCATAAAAAACAACATACATCACAACTACACAAAGCTATTGTCTTGGCAGATAGAAACATGACACCACTAAATCTTCAGAACAACACTCCATGCCAAATAGACAACACTGCACACATACATGAAAAGAAAACATCCTGGTGTAAAAAGGAACTCCATGGCAGACATCCACATGACTTACAGAAACACTTCATTGACACAAAAGCGTCAAACAGCTGGTTAGTCAGGGGGGATCTATTTACTGAAACAGAAGGGTTTATAATAGCTATACAAGACCAGGTAATAAACACGAAAAACTACAGAAAATACATACTGAAAGACAGCACATTAACAAATGACACATGTAGGAAATGCCACATAGCACCCGAAACGATTCAACACATTACATCTGGTTGCAAGCTACTTGCACAAACAGATTACCTGCACAGACACAACCAAGTAGCAAACATAATACACCAAAAGCTTGCAACCAAACACAAATTAATGAACACACTCACACCATACTACAATTACATACCAGACACAATCCTAGAAAACTCAACACACAAGATGTATTACGACAGAACAATCCTAACAGACAAAACCATACACCACAACAGACCAGACATCACTCTCATAGACAAGCAAAACAAAGTTACCTACATTATAGACATCTCAATACCTGACACACACAACATCCAGGATGCATTCACCCAGAAAATTAGCAAATACACAGAACTCTCTCAAGAAATTAAGCGTCTCTGGGGAATGCAAAAGGTAGTTATAATACCCATCATTCTCTCCTCCACAGGAGTAATCCCTCATACATTACACAAAAGCCTCAAAACACTAGATCTACATCCAAAGATATACATAACACTACAAAAAGCATCACTACTCAATACATGTTACATAGTAAGAAAGTTTCTCAGCACTGACACAGACAGTTAGTTAACTCACAATTAAACATCACAAGTAGCTATGTCTTGACTTGTGTCCGACATGGCACTTTGCCCCAGAGATACTCCGTGCCCACATTGATGTACTATAACAAATAATAATAATACTAAAAATGATATATATTTTTAAATCTAGAATACCCTTAAACTTTAAAGTTCTGTAGTTCATAAAATAACACATATAATTCAATAGCACTTTTAAGTAGGACTATCTAAATATATTGTTAGTAAAAATAATAAATTTAACTGTAGTTTTACTAATTTACCTAAAATATTACAGTAATTGATCAAGAATGGAATTAGTTTTATTAATAATAAATTTTAGTATTCCTATTTAAATTGTTGAATTATTTGAATCTAGAATAGGTTTAATTATTAGTGTGTATAGATTTTATATATTTAGACTTAATAGATAAAATTTTTTATTATGTCTATATACTTTTAATAAATTAGCAGATTTTTCAAATGTTTAAATTAGAATATAAAATTCAAGTTATTTGAATTTTAATTATTAATCAATTCAATTTTATTGGACTTTATTTTTTTATTATTATTTCCAGTATTTAATATAATATATATATATATCCAGTGAAACCTCACCTAATGGACACTCCTCAAAAGCGGACACCCCTCAATAATGGACACTTTGTAATTCCCCGGCAGTAATACATGGTATAAAAATCTTTTCGTTAAATTTATTTTTTTCAGTTAAATTTTTGTAATTTATTCATTGCCACTTTTCTTACTTCTTAATGTTCAATACTGAACGAAATGTTATAATACGTGTATTTCGTGACCGTTTCGAATTCAGTTAAATTTTTGTAATTTATTCATTGCCATTTTTCTTTTAAACTATTATTATTATTTCTTAATGTTCAATACTGAACGAAATGTTATAATACGTGTATTTCGTGACCGTTTCGAAATTATCATAAGAGAAGAGGAAAAAAAAAACTAATAAGAGAAAATTCTGTTTGGAAAATGTCAGAACTCTTTAGAATATCGATAACTAAAATTTCCTATGTTTTACACGTCTTTTCCATTTTAAAAATGAAAAGAAAATTAGTTTGAATACATAAAAATAGCAGAAAATTTTATTTAATTTATTCTAAATTAATTAAAAGATAAGAAAACAATTTCCGAGTAGATTAGAAACGGTAAGTAATTTTTGGAATCGTTTATAATGCAATGTTCTTTATTCAACACTCGTTCGAAAGTATTAACGCAATTACATTACTGAATTGTTCGATAAACTGTTTAAAGGTATCTGAGAAACTATCACTGTCTGACTATAGATTTCCAGTTGACATTTACTGTATTAGTTTCGCAGACATCTTGTTAGTTGTGCACGATTTATGAATGTCTCGAATAAATGACAGAATTTTTGGTCACTTTCCAAAATTGTTGTCATTCTAACTAAATATATTACTACTGTGACAAGATAAAATATTTTTCCAATTGTTAAATTACTCTTTTGTTTATTATCATTTTTATTTAATCATTTTAAACTGGCATACATCAAATTTTATTGTTTCAGCTGTATATAGTTACAGATGTGCAAATATATATATGATATATATGCATAAATTTATTCTTGCTAAAGATTAATGATAACAGGGACATGTTTAAAATTACATCTAGATACAGTTTAATCCCTATAGAATATCTCGAATATAGATCTAAATGCGTATAACATGTTTGGAAACTTAATATCGTTTTAATTATTAAAGTATGAATTGATTTATTTATTCAAAAAAAACTTCTTGATAAGGATTAATTGAAGATTGAATTGTTTCAATAAATTCAGTGTTCATTATCTTCAGTCAACTTGTAGAAACGATAGTAGAAGAGTTTCTTATCGTACTTTATTTCATTATTTGAAGTGAATTTTTTTTAGTTCGTTAAATTTATAGATATATCTATAAAGTTGCTTTGCTCGACTTTTGCATTGTTGTTATTCGAAGTGGAACAGATTCTGCTGCTGCTGATTCTCTGACTTTTTTTTATATTTTTTTCTAAGTTACGGCTAACTGAATTACATTTGTTTCTAGCTTTTCAAAGTGGAATAAAATCGCATACATACCTCGTATGGTTGACATAAAGAACAGATTTTACATTTCTATCTTTTTGACTTTTAAATTTTATATATATATATTTTTCTTTCAAACATTTGTTCTCTTTCGTGCAGCATTTCGTATCAAAGTCAATTTCTAATTTATATTATCTTCAAAACTGCTTTAATAAACAATTGATTCTAACAGCAATCTTCGGTTATGGATAACAACAGACTTTCCGCAGTGAAAATACGCCAAGAAATAATAAATATATTACTTGGTAAGAGTATAAATAATGAAATTGCTTCTTATTAACCGCATTCTATTGTAAATATTTCACGACACGTAATGGTTGTTCATTGTAACTTTTATAGCTGTAATTTTGCACGATTTACTAACAATCTGCACAAACCAATCTTCGAATGCAATTTAATTAATTAATATAAATTTAGTCACCTACCGTTATTAAATAATTAACTGTTGCAAACAGTTATCAGTTATGAATATTTCAGACTATTTTCAACAAGATGATCCTTTTTTTATTTATTTTTATAAGAATCTTGTTGATCATTTTGCTTTTTTTGATCTCTCGCTCTTGCTGATAAATCTTGTTGAAACTGCCTCTGTCATAAGCGTAATTAACAAGAATGTATTATTTCAATACCATTCTCAACAAAATAATTTTTTTCTTTTCATAAGAATCTTGTTGATCATCTTACTTTTGCTAAGCGAACTCGCTGATTTTTATTCTTGCTGAGCTGTCTTGTTGATCTCTCTCGCTTCCCTATAAACGTAATTATGCATAGAATGTTTTAACACCATTCTCAACAAGATGAGCGTTTTTGATCAATAAGCTTATTTGATCATCTTGTTCTTGCTGACTAATCTTGCAGATATTTTTGTTTGATTTATGCATAATTAATAATTGTGCATATTTCAATACAGTTTTCTGCAAGACGATTGTTTCTTTGACGAGAATTTTGCTGATTATCACGCTCTTATGGGATAAATAGCCATCAAGATTTAGGATTTTATTTTGGTAAAAAAATAAAAAAAACTACAAATTTAACTACTGTACAAATAACATATACATAAAAAATAAACATGATGATATTACATAATTTAGCTTGCATAACGAATTTTTGCTTTTATATAAAGCAAAATAAATGAAATCTTCCGCTGACGCATTTATTACATTTAAAATATGCTACTAGTACTTCCTTAAAAGAAAAATATATAACTAAATTTATCTATACGTATATTCTAAAAGGTATAGAGGCCTATCGCCTTGCAAATTTGAAAACATTTTCATCCATAGAGACTGAAATCTGCTATTTGAAGTAAATAACATCAAATCCGTACTCAATTACTTGATCTAACAGAACAAAGTTTATATTCGTCAAGTTACTTATATATATATATTACCAAGAAAATTTGTTTTTTTTTTCCAATGCTTGCAATAAATCCATAGAAAATTTGATTATAAATCTCTGCTTTCTATGTTTTTTTATGTTCTCCTACTCCTTTTTATCAAGTTTGATGCAACAGATTTTTGAAACCTTCCGGCAGTTTAAATCAGTTTCATCGACAATAGAAAGTAATATTATTTATCCATAATTTAATTTATAATCATATTTTCAAAGCAAACAATAAAATCGTTGCAAGTCGGAATTTATATTTAAAAAGAGGAAAATAAAATTCAAATTCGCTCGGGACATGTAAACTTATTTGTAGTTTGTAATATGAAAATTCTTACTTAGATTGTTATCCAAATGATTTCTAAAAATATATTTTTTTTTTTGTAATTCGATGAATTTTTTGGTTATTTTACTTCGTTAGGTTGACAAAATATAGATATTTAAGATTTAAAATTTATTTTGAATGCCATTAAACATTCCTTGAAATTTGAAATCATATAACTGTATCTATTTAAGGCAGATATTTTAAGAAACATTCCATAAATAAATCATGTTTTTAATATTTTATGAGTGTCTTACAGAATTAAATTAATGGAATTTATTTCTTTTCGATTCTAATACTTATTTTATAAGAAAATTTTGATGGATTTAGCAACATATCGTTTTGAGGATTGTTTGGTAACTAAAAATAAAAACATTATTTTAAAACTATTTTTAAAGTGTTTCAATCAATAATGGATAAAATCTCATTTTTTCAAATCATTGAAAAACGCATCGACAATGGCCGAAAGGTACTCCTAAAGGAAATCAAAACTCGAAGAAACCAAAGCCCCAAAACGATTTAAGTAACTTGAACCAGCCAAAATTCCTTTCTGTTTATTCGGTTCTTCAGAAAATATTATATTGTGAGAAAATCTAGAAGAATTGTGTTGAAATATAAAGATTTCTTTGAAGAGACTACTATTATCGAAACATAGATTCTACTTTTTTTATATTTTTATTGTACTTCAGAACTAGGTCATTTCATTTGATGTTCAGTCGCTTGAATTACTAGAAGCTGTCAATAGAAATTCTCATATCGATTAAACATTTCCAATAAATCTATCTATGCAATCTGCTCTTATAAACTTGCATCTGAATTATCCACCAAACAGCTTTATCAAGGTTAGCATAAATGGTCTTTATTAACAAATCTTGATTTATTTTGGTACGATTTTCATAAGGGGAAAAAAGAATAAAAAAATTAACAAATCATATTTTACACCCTTTAAAAATGCATAAACTGCAATTGCGTTTTATAAGTAAATTACATTGTTTTTCAATGTTTTCTTTATTCTGAAATACAAAAGTTATGTTTACACTTCTTAATATGGTGTAAAAATTGTTTTTGTTTTTCTTTATTAAAGTTAAATAGATCGCTTTTTCTCAAAGAGATTAATAAGAAATTTTTTATTTTTCGTTAGGATATAAAATACAGATTGTATGTAATTCAGTTAGTTTTAATAGTAAATCATGAAATATTCATATAGATTATATCTGTACTTAATTTCTTAATTATAATAAATTGTTATCGTAAAATGTCGGTGTTCTTTCTCATCATATTTTATATAGATACATTGGCTCACTTAAATTTCTTTATGAGTAAGCCTGGAAGTTCTCTTCCATTTTCATTTCATGCATTGTATCATTTTTCTATCTCCATTTTTAATTTAACAAAAAAAAAAAGAGAACTCAGCTACTTCAACTATTATTTCCCTTCCCATTTATCTTTGATGATTTTCTAGCTCTGAGATTGTTTTCAAGATCATTTGGCTGAGAATGGCGTTGAAGTACTCTTCTCTTTTGTTAATTATCCTTTTTCTTAGTTAATAATTTGATAGGTTTAAAAATCAATAGTTTCTCGAACATTTTTGACGCAAACATATGTTATACATGAAGGAAAATTCTTTTTCTTGTTATTTAAATCATTAAATGACATTTTTGATATTTAAATTTATATATATATTTTTAAAATATTCCCTGAATGAAGTAGTATGATTTTTCTAAATAAAAATGTTGAAGTAAATTTCGTCATATCAATATATATATATTTCTTTTAATTTGTCAGTATGTTAATTAATGCTAATCTACAAAAAATATAACTTATATATAAATAAATATTTAACTAGATATAATCTAAAAACCACACATTTTAATGCAAAATTTTTAAAATTAGAAATAATTTTTGTAGATTTTTCTTTGACTTTTACGGCAGATTTAACTTTCTAATTATACTATATATTTATCTTCGTAATTTCTATAATTTTTTGCAATATTTATTGAACTAAATTGTATTTGATCTTAAAAATTTTTAAATTTATACTGTTTAGAGAAATTTCAGCGTGAAATTTAACTGTAAATAGTATAAATTAAACATTTAATTGAACCGCAAACGGTTTAAATCTAAAGAAAATATTTAGCAGAAATTTGCGAAATTTGCAAAAATTGCGAAATTTTAAGTATAAATTTCGAAAATGTAACTAAATTTATAAAATTTTCTTAAGAAGACGACTATATTTTTTGCTATCGATATCTGTATCAATAGTTTGTTTTTCTATCGATAGCCGCCATTTTGGAAATCATGTAAAAGAAGCAGCTGGCGTGTTGAAGATTAACTAGAAGCAGCTTAAGCTGCCGTTCGCTGTTTGACAGGAATGATTGATTGATACTTTTATTATTTATTCCACATAGTGAGATTCTATCCCATTTGATAGAATGCCATTCATACTGTAAAACTCATGCGTCACCATTCCATTTTGTATACCAAATCATTTCATCTACGCGCGAGTGCCTAGAGATCTTAATGATGGTATTTATTAAATTGTTGTTTTAAATCTACCAAAAAAAAAAAAAGTGACGTAAGAGATTTACGATGAACAATGTATCTAGGAAAACCCCTTAGGCATCAGAAACTTAGCAATGTGATTAAAAAATGCCATAAAATATGGTCCCTTCTCCACGCAAGAAAAAAGAAGAAGCTTCGGGCTTCGTCAGATAAATACTTATTTATTTCTCGGCCAAGTATGTACTTCAAAAGTACCCATAGCACAATATAAAAAGATTAAATAATTGAATTAATTTAATGTAGTCTATAAAAGATTAAAAAAAAGTCTTGAATGAGAAATAAAAACATATTATTAAAAAGTTTATTGACTCTCTAATCCTCTTTTAGTTACATCTTGGCTGAATACAGAACTGAACGGAAACTAATTGGATTTCGGTCTGAATGTTTTTGAACATGTAGTATGACTAGTGATTTATGAAGATTGAGTAACCGTTGTGTAAAAAATAAAAATATATTTATATATATACATATATATAAATAGTTTTAAGTCTAAAGAATCTATTACTGTAAATTAACGGCATAAAAAAAATGATTAAAATTGTCTTAATTAAAAAATAAAATTTCGGTGAGTAACTAGTTTGACATATAATTATAGTTTATTAATACGCTTTACCAAATTAATTCGGTTATAGCCTTAAAGAATGGAGTAAAATATCGGTTTAGAAAAGAATATCGGCTTTCATTTTTTTGATAATTATTAAAAGTTATAATTAAATCATTTGTTTTCCTTGATTTTGTGCTTATTAACACAAGCAAATTTTGTTTTCTTTTATGCATACGCAAAGTTAACAATAAGTAGTTTCTGATACGAGATATAAAGTAATGATAACAGAAGCTAAAATTTTTTTTAATGCATACATATATATTTTTTTATTTTTACTCTCTAAGATGTAAAAAGTGATAATCTCTACTAGAATATTAAATGTTTTTAGTCATTAATTCTTTTTATCTCTTCAAAGTTAGTTTAGTATTTGAGAAAACTTTTTTCTTTAATTAAGAAAAAAATTTTTAATCAGTATAGTTTACTTTATAACGTTTGAATATTCATTAATTATAAAAATCATACAAAAATTTAATATTCTATGTGGAAATATTAGAAATTCATTAAAATTTATATTTTCTACCAAGATAGTCTACTAATGAGAAATTTTTTTTTCTTTCTTCTTCTTCACAATCTTTTGCTTTTATAAATAACTTGATATTCATTACGACATTTATTTTAAATATTTGACAAATACGAGCAGTTTCGAATATTTCAATTTTCTAAAAACATTACTTAGAGAATCTAAGTATCTTTTTACAACGGAAAAAAAAATAAAAATATACGAATTAATAAAAAAAATTATATTTACCTTTTTAAAATGAATACTGATGACTTAAATGATCTAATCATTAAAAGTTATAAATTAACATTAAAAAAAAAACTAGTTAAACGAGCAAAACTAATGCGCTTCTGAATGATTTACATTCTTTATTGAATTAAGAAAGAAGTTTTTTTGTTTTAGTTTTATCTTTATTTATTAAAAGAAAATACAACGTTTGTTTTTTTTTGTTTAGAAAACATTTGTATATATTCGATTGTTTTAAAATTTTTCAATTTTCTTAATAGCCGATAAAACAAACAAAAATAATTCTCCAAACAATTCTATATGAGAGACAATGCTACAAACTAACTGAAAATGCATAAAAATGAAAGGATGAATAAGAAAATGAGGACAGCATTAAACATCAGTTCAGATTACGTAGACTTTTATACGTATTACTTATCAAAATTTAGTCTATATAGTTAAGTCAAGTGTGTATGGTTAAGTTTAATATAGCAATGTTTTCTGTCGATAAATTTCAATATAGTTCAATATTTGAACAGAGTACCGAATCCCTATTGATCGAAAGTTACTTACATATCTAGGCATATCTGGTAAACAGATAACTTGATGAAGCGTAGATTGGCAAGTATATCATCATAATTTGATGACTCAGTACTGTCAGTAAATAAAGATTTATCAGTCGTGTCAGGAGAAATGACAGTTGTATGGTATCCTTTTTACCATGTTCGTGGATTTTTGGATTTATGTCTAACGAAAAATTGTTCCTAAACTAAGTATGCTTGCAATTTAGTTTTTGTTTTTCCTTATCTGAATGACGAATAACTTCTAATGCGATTAATTTACAGGGTCAAAATAGATATATACAAACTGATAGGAAAAATAGAAAAAGTTTGGCAATTGCCCTTGACTGTTTCTTCCACTGATGCAATAAAGATTTGGCAATATTCCATCCAAAGAAGAAAATATTTGCAGTTTATGTAAATTTATCACATATTTTAACAATGGGACTTCGACAAACTTTATAATTTTCAGATTAAATCTGAGAAGTTTGTAAATTTAAATTCGGTGAGAATTTCTATATACAGCACTTTATATATATATATACATATATACAAAGTGCATTTCCTAGAAATTTTTAGCACTGAGATTTATCATAAATCTCATTTCTCTTCTAAATAACGTGTAGTGAAGCAATTCCGCAGTTCCACAAAAGTCAGTGATCCTTAACCCATCTGAATTCAGGAGACTTCCAGATGTGCAGCCTGCGTGTTTATCATATGCTACTTTGATTCTGAGAAATTCTCTTAAGAAACTAATTATTTTGGATCTTCAAAATAAATTATTTTATATTTAGCGTATTCGCTAATTAAACTCATATTTTATTTACTGTGGGCAGATGGTTTTTTTTTATGCGTAACATATACATAATTTTATAAATTTTTACTAGAACCTTCATTATCTAGAGAGAGCACTTGGGATTTTTCAATTAAAAGCAACACATTCGACCGTGCTTTTAACTTAAACTCGTAACGAAAAATTTTATAGCAAAATTAATTCATGTGCAAAATGAAATTATGAATAATCATGAATAATTAACTCTTAATATAGTGAATACATATATATTTTTTCCCTTTCTCTTAAAGTTAAGAGTTACTTTGCTTAAGTTTATATAAATAATTTTCATTTTTATTCGTTCCTTTTTCGAATTTAGAAAGGTTATTATGAAAGTTATAATTACTTAAAAGGAGAAAAACAATATTATTTAGTATGCACTCTCTCTTAATTAAAAAGTTAAAATATTTTTAAACTTTAGTTTTTACTCCTTAATCATTACAGCTTGTAAAAATTGTTTATTTATATCCTGTTAACGAATTTTGAAAAATGCATTCTTAAATTTGATATTATAATTTTATATAGAATATCTCTACATCTTCTCAATTATGTAGGTCTACTGGAACTCTCATAACTTACCGAGGCCTCATTTCTTCATCCATTAATAATCAAACAGATTCCCTGTTTATGATCCGGCATTAAAATTGCATATTAAGTATTCCTAAATGCATCATCGCGAAGTATCTCCACTTGGAGAATGACTGTTGCAAATTAAACATTACCCTAAGATTTCCACTTTTTTCCTTAAACAGTTTGTTGATGATTTAAAAATACTTTTTCCAATGAATAAATTAAAATTTAGCAGTTTAATTAATTTTTTTTTGTTTTAAATTTTGATTCCGCGAAGGTGACGTAATCATAAAAATTTTCCGTTATTGTAAATAAGTACAAAAGGTTGCTCAGTGGCTAATAATCGAACTAAGTTCTGAAGCACTTAGATGTACTACAATGATTGGCAATAAAATTTACTTTCTGGTAGATAATAACCGGGCTAATGAATGCCAATAACTATAAAATATCCAAATTTATTGCATTTTTATGTCTGTTGGCTGAAAGTAAAATAATAAATATTTAGTGGTATAGGAGCTTCCCAACCGAATTTATATGGGCTGTTTTATAAGCCGAAATTTAATAAGCGTACTGTACACACTTTAACAATATTAAGAATCAGAATACTGAAGTACTCTTAAAATATTTTAAAGTTAAAATAAAATGTGTCAGTATTTATTAAATTGCATTCTCTATCTATTAGTTGTTCATTGGATAGTTTGTAGATATATTTATTGAAATATTTTTAAGTGATAGGCCTATACGAGAGATCTCAAAATTAAAAGCGTAAAAGATGATACAGAATTGTAATAAATAATTCTATGAATATTGGTCTATGACTCTATGTAGACCCATAATCTTCGTGATGGTGCGAAAGTTTGGGCTGGGATTAAGGAAATGGTAAAAGGATGGCTGAGATATTATTTCAGGTGGATAAAATAGAGCGGCAATAAAAATATGATAAAAATTTTAAATTACTGAACTGAAATGGATCCATATTCCTCAAAACGAGCGCAAATATCATTGCGCACGCGACTGTCGCTAACGCAGCGCGACAACAAGTGGATCAAATCCATGCCATTTAGATTTGAGATTGCATTGATGCTTGTAACTCTATCAACTCTCATTTATTGTTTAACTATTTCTGATTAATTTACTTTACTTCGTTAATTATCCGCATTGGTTAAGTTTATTGGGTAGGCCTGATAACAGGAGTCGATAGACTGGAGGTTATTACAGTAGAACACAGACTAGGATTTATAAATCCTCGAATCAAACAGAGCTATGATCAATTTTTACATACAATTTTTGTGCTTGTTATAATCTGTAGATTTTTCTATATCATTTTTTTCTAACGAATTGCTTAATGTCATTTTATGGATCACTAATTAAATTTTTATAAACTATCAAACAAAATTCATTCTAGAAATATTAAAGATTTTCTGCTTAAAACAACTCTGTAAAACAAATGCTTAATCGTTAAATTAAATAATCATAAGTTTTGTTAATTTTAAAATTTACTATTACTTTTTAATATACAAAACATGTTGAAAAATAATAATCAAAATTTTAGTCTATTTATTTAAATGGCAGAAGTTTTAGACTTTCGTAAGTGTAAGTCTTATTATTGATTTTTGAATTTATCTAAAGTGATAAATAATATCTATCAAATCTTCAGTAAAATTTAAACAGCTTTTCTAAAACGTTTTTACTTCTGGAGAGTATGAAACCAAACAAACTTGTGGGCAATTTCTTTTAGCTGGAGTGGAATGTTTGATCTTTCCAATAACTTACTTTTTCTTTGTTTTACCTTAGACAAAACTATCCTTTCGCCTGAACTGTTCTTCGAAACCAAACAAGAGTAATGCCGCTAGAGAATACGCCTTGGCGCTGTAAATAAAACATAAGATTCCAAACGAGAAGGTGAAACATGTTGAGTTATGCAAATACACTCTTAACTCGGTTATAGTGTTTTCCATCAACTGTTTCCCGTTCCCATAAGAACAATGTTTGGATAAAGTAATCCCACTATCCTCACCATTCATTTTTCTTATATCGTTTAACATTAAACTACTAGCTGTTCCTTCATTACGATTTTACAAGTAGAAAATGATTTATAAATATTACTGAGAAACTGTCAAAATAACATAGCGAAACCAATTTATTTATTATGTGGCATATATATATATATATATATATATATATAATACCGTAAAGAATGTTATATAAAGTAATTTGCCCGGTTAACATTAACAAACCATTCCGGATTACATAAATATGTGACAGGAAGTCACAACATAGCAGCTGGTCGCCCTTCCCTATTTCTAGTTCCTATCGTGGTACACTTTCCACTGCCGACTCTGAACCCCAAGTCAATGATGGATGATAGGATAAAGTGGAAATTAATGAAGCTGCAATTATTCTATCCATGTTGGCTGAAGCGGTCAAGACAGGCTGTCGCGCAAGTGGACAATAATGGCTCGAATTGAATAGAACCCGTAATAAAATGGAAACTTATCTAAAAAAATTCCAACTTTAACGATGCCATTTTTATATTTTTATTTGTCATGTAAACAAAAAAATACATACAAGAATATTATTTATTAATTATGCTAATTCTTAATGTTGTTCTTTTAATAACTGCTTATATTATTTTAGAAGAAATCCTTTCGTTAAACAGGCTATCAGAAATCTTTTCTCTATTTCTAATAAATAAAGTGTTATAAGAGGAAACTACTTCAGCTTTACCGATTTATCATTTTTATCAACAATCCAATTTAGACACCAAAGCTTAATCCTGCCGAAGAAAGTTCGATAAATAGATCTTCGATTTTTCGAATCGAACTGTTTACGTGGTCATTCAGCTCATCACTTTTCATCTAAGATAATCAACAGGTGATAAGAAGAAATCTTCAGCGAGAAAAACTTCATC
Source organism: Olivierus martensii (assembly GCA_000484575.1). Taxonomy (NCBI): domain Eukaryota; kingdom Metazoa; phylum Arthropoda; class Arachnida; order Scorpiones; family Buthidae; genus Olivierus; species Olivierus martensii. The sequence goes on from AYEL01065374.1 coordinate 44,367, forward strand.
TCTGTCTCAGTCCTAAACAAGATACAGCATCTTCAATATTCTCGATGCGGTATCACAGTAAAAAATTTATCGTTTGAAAAACCTATGGGATCTTGAGATAATGAAACAATTTGAAACGATAAAGACGTTTTCTCAAAAACAGAATAAGAAAAAGTTCAGTAGAAGTTCTAGCAATACTCGAATACCGAATCTCATTGGATTAAGAAGAAAGGAGTATGTGAAAATGCCACGTTTAGCTAGCTACATCGGTAGCATCAGAGTCCCACGCGAATTGTCCATGGATCTGTTATCCCGGCGTGAATATCCTCTACTCAATAGTTGACTTGGAAAGCTTTTTCGTGTTGTAGACCTAGTCTGTTCTTCTGTTCCATGATGCCGACTCTAGTGGACCAGGACGGTTAAGCTTCTGCATACCTCAGGGAACATCACATTGGTTTGTCAGCAGTTCTCTTACTGTTTTCACCATTGCTATGTTTCACCATTAGATAGCAATCCTTCGGGATAATACAATTTTAAAACCAGAATCTAAACCAGAAAAGGCGGATTTTAAAACAAAAGAAAAAGTTTTAAAAATCATACAGTTTTATAATTGATAATGCGAGCATTACAAGCAAGACAGAAATAAATTGAAGTGACGTTAACAGTGTATACTCAGCGCATCTATTCTCCTTTAAATTTAGTTCTAGAATAAATATTGATTTTGAAAACCAATTAAATGTATTCAAACTTTCATAACATTTATTTTGAACTATAACTATAGACCTGCATTATATCAATTTAAAACAATCCTCAAATCAAACAGATATATTAAATATCGTCTTATTATCCCATAACGTAAACACACTTTTTAAACGAATAATGTTAAACAAATATAAGTTTGTAAAAATTATAAATGTATTTAATTGTGAAACATTTATTCCCATGAAGATAGAATGGAGGAATTTATTCCACACGAAATTTAGTAGTAGTATCAGGATTAATGAAGATGCTGAGATGATACTTCTGTTAACATTGGAAGTATTCAAATTGTAAAAGAGTCTGGCATTTCTTAGTTGTTGCAATTACGTTATATAAATGATGTATGAATTCCCATCCTTATAGCCACCACATGGTCACCAGATGTTTTCTTCCATATAACTCCAAGTGGTTATTGTTTTCCCCCTGTTTTAGTTCTACTGTAAATTTAAATCATCATCTTTTATTTTTTAAATAAATATATACAAAATTCAGAACATATAAAAATGTTTAACAATCTTAAAAAAAAGAAAATTCAATTTACATGCAAATAACTTCTTTCGAACGAAATTTATAAAACAAACTAATAAAATCGCTATGTAAAATAATCAAATTTAACATATTATAAATTGGAAAAATTAAATAAATATATTTATATATTACTTTAATAAAATCTTTTGTATTAAACAGTTTCCATTTAAAATATTTAAAAATTGAAAAAATATGATAACATTATTTTAAATCTTAAAAAATAAAAATAAAAAATTTAATGTATTGATATTTAAAATTTTCAAAATTGTTTTTCATGTTTGGATTTTACTTTATTTATAAAAATTTAACAAATTAAACTAAACGTATGCGCTGGTGAACATTCTCACTTCACACGTAAAATATGTATTATTCATCCTAAGTTATTAAAAATAAACAGGAAAAATATTCAGAGAAATGCAGAGATGAGAAAAAGATTAATATTGTTTTTCTCCTTATTTCATTTTATGATATATTAAGGAAAAAAAAAGTATATGAAAAATTGCAAAATTTATATTTTATTTAGTGTTGATTTAGTTTAATAGATAAGCCTACGTTAACATTAGTTTTGCTAAATCATTTTATCCAATTTCGCTTCGAATCAAATACGATATTTTTCTAAGTCTAATGTATTTGAAACGATATCCATTCCCTTGATATCTCTTTCTTAGTCCAGCTGGTATACCGTCAAACATGTACGTATTTATGGGAAGTACGGAAACCATTAAAGTGATAAATACGTGTGTAACTTCACGGGTTATGTGCTGCAGTGGCATTTTCTATCGGGGCGTGGTTTTGATACTATTAACAGCAAAACTGCCGTTTTGGAATAACGTCCGAAATGATGGCGACATTTTTTTGACGATTGGATAGAAAAAAAAGAAACGTAACATTCGCTAATGCTATAGCATATTATTACTTTAAATTTAATGTAGTACAGTATTTAACTTGTTAACATGATTCTTTTAACTAGGGATATCAGTAGTTTAATATGTATATATGTGTGTATTTTTTTTTATTTTTTAAACTTTAGAGGAACAATAGGAAATTTTGAAGTTAGTAATCTGTCACTAAACAATTTTTTAATTTTTTTTTTTACTTTTTTTTTCAATTCTGTGGCATCTGTGCCCACAAGCACGTTCTGTTTGTGACTTGAAATGTCTCGTGAGTTTTTCCACTTTATACTGGGCCGCCCATTGAATGTCAGACGGAAACCAATCCAGATGACAAAGCTCTGCAATCGTTCTCTCTCTCTCTCTCACACACATACAGACTGGAGTGTAGTTTAGTATTGGCAATGGTTTTAAAAGTACATTACCTAAGTTGATCTGACACGATTTAAGATATTATTCGCTGCGTTACCAATTCGACTTTTTCAATTCAAAAATTCCGAATTTAATTAAGTAATCTGAAAGCGAAAATAATACTTAATCCTAAAGGAATTTTTGTTCTTAATAAAATGATTATATGTTCTTACAAGGAGTATTTACTTTAACGATAATTATGTTGCTACTAGTCAATCATTTATTAATAATACGTATTGTTCTGAATTATTTATTGCTTGTATACAAGTTATTTTAATTTGATTAAGATGTCGACATTTATATATATATATATACATACATATATATATTTTTGTGTGTGTGTGTGTGTGTGTATTTGTGAATTTTTACTTTTCTCCATTCTTTTAATTTTAGTTAATTATAACAAAAATAAATATTTTTATGTTGTATATATCGGAAAACAAATATAATTAAAGTTGATATCTTTCAAATGGATTTATTCCATTTATTTAATTATTTATTCGCTGTAGAAACATAAGAGAGAGTTCTAAATTAAATTTTATTACATAAATTTTGGATCGAATCCGATTATATCTATAATTCATCGCAGATAATAAATATCATATATTCTTTAGTAACGCTTTTCAGAGCTTATTTAGGGAAAATTTGCTATAGAAATTATGCTGATAGTTGAAAGGAGCTGTTCCTCTTCCTCTTCCCGAAGTAAACTCAGTTCTAAATAAGTCCCTCAACTAATGGAAGGAATGCTGATCTATAACGTCTAAAAATAATTACTTACCGTTTTCGCTTTTCGTAACACGTTAATTTGTAAAAATGAAAAATTTCGTAAAATTTCTTGAATAATCATGTTAACAGTTTTATATATTCTGAAAAATTCTTTGCCTTCTTATTTTAATATGAAAAAAAAATATATATATATATAAAATTTGACATATTACCGGATTTGATAGATATTCAAAATTTTTAAAGTTTTCGAAACTCTCGTGTTGGAATAGAAATAAACGAAGCGTATTGCTGACATACGCTTAGGTTGTTCCCAGTCGAAGTATTAAAGTTATTTTCTTGAGGAATTTGTATAACTTACGATAAAATTGAAAGGGGCGAAAAATAAATTTTAAAAAATAAACTATAAATGCAGATAGGATTTTCTGAAGAGTAGCAAGAACAATTTTCCAAACAATTTCTATTGTTTTAGATTGAGAATTCGTTCTGCAATATATCATTTTACAGTTGAAGAATAATATAAAATAAAAATTTATATTGACAATGTATGTCAGACTTGGAAAGTATATTACGCTTGATGTTAGAAAGTGAAGAGGATGTTATTGAGGACGATGAAATATAGCACAAACTATATGAAATGATTTTCACAGTGACCCCTTAAAACGTATAAAGCGTAATGTCTCTGCAAAGCTGTTGTTCTTTTTCACTAAAAGTGAAGTATAAATTGTTATCAACAAAATATCGCGAGAGAGATTCTAGAAGTTATTTATGTCAGAAATTCTTCTAGAACATAAGCTCTGACCGTTTATTATAAGGAACGACGTATAGAAATTTTAAAAATTGTTTAATCGTTGAATGGCCAAAAATTAAATATGAAAGCTGAGATGTTATCATACTTTTAACATAAATGGTTTCTGAACTCTCCTGTAAGAATTACTGTTGCTAGATGGAATTGATTATCAGAAAGCATTAAAAATATTATGAAGCGATCTTATGGCGAATTTCAGTATTTAATAGATAAATTGTCATTTTAATCATTTTTATTACTTATATTAATTTATATCACGCGTGTTAACTTAAACGTTAAAAATGATTTATTTATTATTATTTCTATTAATATTAAGAATTAAAATTTGAAAGATTTTAAAAGAAAATTCAGAATGGCAAAAGGTATATAGAAATATGAGAAAAAATACTAGGCTGAAGAAGACACATTCGCTTTTGAAATCTAAGCAAATGTAAATAGTTTTTGGTGAAATATTTCAAAATTTACGGAAATCCGGTTGAAAGAAATATCAAAATTTATGGTAACTGAGATGGCTGAGAATTTGTCCAAAGAAAAATCCAGAATAAAAAATAACTTTTTCAAAATCTCTTCTAAAAAAACTACAATAAATGTTGATTTCCTAACTTAATAAAAGGTTTGAAATAGAAATGGAATATATAAAATTTTTTTTGTATAAGTAATATTGTCTATAAATTTTTTTAGAATATGCATGTATGCATTTGTGTATTCAATAAAACTTGGTTTTCTTCGGAATAAATTCCGATTTTTACATTCGAAGATTGATCTGCAAAATTAAATTTGAAATATTATACTTTAATTGTCATTCCTTCGTTGGCGATATCAGTTTAACAAGACAGGTAGTAAATAAGTCACTCATCCATGTATGGTGAAGTATGGCTATAGAACCCTGTAGTGAAAGATATCATCCAAGTTCGCTCTCCCTAGCAGATTATATTGCTTACCTCTATGCTATAATTCACACACTAAGTAATTACAGCCATGTTTCATGTCCTTTCATCGCTCTCCTCACCCATTCTTTTCGCATATAGCCGACCGCGTCACATTTTCTACATTCTGACAAAAGTTAACGATAGAAAGTCATTCTCAAGTTTCTTTGATGTGACCGTCTCTTTAGTGGTATGGCTTTCGTATATGAACAAAACTACAACGATACTTTTCATTACGTTCTCATATTTGATGTTCCGCTTTGTAATGACGCGATGAAAACCTTTGAGTAATCTGCTAAGGAAGTATTTCAGAAAAAAAAAATGTCTATTTGTGGCATTCCAAGTTTTATTGTAAATACTTTAACTCGATAGCCTACTTTTGTATTTGTTGGTAAATTTATAAGATTTATTATAACTTTAGCACATTTTATATGAATTGTTTAAAACGTACAGCACTGAAAACATTGTTTTTTGATATGAATCATAATATCGAATTGAGTATTATGTATATATCAATATTTCGTGTAAATTTTTTATGAAAAAACAGAAATACTGTATATTAAAACTATATTATATATTTTCATATTTCATTTAAGTTTTTTATGAAAATAAACCATAGAAAGATATATTTTTTGCATATATTATTTTCATTCAGAAGAATAACAAATATATTTCATTTTTATGAAATCTACAAAATTATACTCATAAGGAATATATATTTGTATGTTTTATTTCTTTTTTTTTCTAAATAAAACTGAAAAATATAAAAAATAATTTTTATAAACTTTTTTTTGTTCAGAAAAACAAGTACAGTACAGTACAATATATATTTCATTATTTCATTTTCATGTAACTGACACACAAAAAAAATTAATATGAAAAAAATGAAGTGTACAAAAACGAAATTTTTACATATTTCATTTCATTCATTGATTAAAAAAAGAATAAATGAAAATAGAAAACGAAAATGAAACGTACAAAAGCATAGTTTTACATATATCATTTTTAATCATTGATTAAAAAAAGAATGAATAAAATAAAATGTATAAAATTACGTTTTTGTACATTTCATTTTTTTATATTAATTTTCTTTGTATATTTCATTCTTTCTATTACATGAAAATGAAATTATGAAATATTTATACCCTATTGCAGAATGAAAATTTAGATTAGGGAAAAAATATCTCATATTCATTCTGTAATTGGATTTAAATTTCATTTCATTTTTTAATTATTTATTAAATGAAAAATATATTTATTTATTTATTATTTAATTTTCGTATAAAAAGAAGCAAAAAGGAATGTGAGTTTTTATTTGAAGTGAATGAAAACAATATATATTTCCCAAACATGCAGTATAGTTAATACAAAGTTTTAATCAATAGAGTATTTACAGTGTTTGTTTTTTGAACAGCTTTAGTCATTATTAAACTAACTCTATCACGTTTCTAAAATATTAAAAAAATAAACATACATGAACTGGAATTATATGACTTAAGTTTTAATCAATAGAGTATTTACAGTGTTTGTTTTTTTTGAACAGCTTTAGTCATTATTAAACTAGCTCTATCACGTTTCTAAAATATTAAAAAAATAAACATACATGAACTGGAATTATATGACTTGGACAATGTACAACAGGAATTCCAACTCTCATTAATTCTTGTCTTAAATACTTTACATTCTCTTGATGTTTTTTTCTCAACATTTGACCTTCTGCACTCTTTAAAATCTGGAAAGCAATGCAGATCTTATTAATATCCATAATATGAAAACTATAAAATTTTCTGATTATAAAATTTATTACTACTATAATTCTTACCCGTATGGAAGTCAATGCTCCCTGTAAGACAGCTGGTGGAAGAGATGTAGTAAATATAAATCCAGCTGCATAACTTCTTATGGTATCTACTAAAGTTGAACTGCTGGCAATGTAACCTCCAATACCACCGAATGCTTTGCCTAGAATTTAGTTATTTTATTTTTTAAAATTAAATAAAAGCATTATCAGAATTTAAAACATGCAATGAAAAGAAAATATTTCTGAGATAGTAGATTAAAATATATTTTTTTAATTTTCTGTTTTGAATAGAATTGATAAATAAAAACCAATTTACCTATTTAATAAAAATGTTTTATATTTAAAAAATAATTTTAAATTTTTCTTGCAAAAACTAGAATAAAATTTCTAATCTTCTGTCAGATGATCTGATAGCATATAAAAATAATTACATAAATCAATTAAAAATAGCATAACATTTTCTGACTTCAAATAATTAAAAATTTTAATGCATCAACAAATTAATTACTAGACCTACAACAACCTAAACATGTTTATAAAGCATTAAGACAAATTTTATGTAATTGAACTTCTATTTTTTAAAAATTCCAAAACTTGTTTTGATCTTTACTGTTTGAGAAAAACCTGTTTGATTATCAAATTAAAAAACACCTTTAAATTTCTCATGCAAATTAACATATTTTTAGCATTTTCAAATAATTGAATTGTTTGAAAGTAAGTGCAGAAAATTCACTCCTTCATGCTTGGTGAAATTCTATTAAATATTTAATTATTTTATGTAACTTTAGACCAAAAAGTTAATGGTGAATAATTCAGCAGTTAATTATTATTATAAGTAATATTTTAAGCAGATATTTCCAGTATTGTAACCTACTATTTTTGGTTAAAGAAATATGACTAAATATTTATATATTTTTAACTTAATACATTAATAAAACCTATTGAAAAAGTAAATACTTAAAATATATTATTATTATATATAGTTAAACTGAAAAGTAAAGATATTAAAATGTTGCTTAAATTTTGATATTTTTTCAATTATATTTTTTTATACTATATAGTTAAACTGAAAAGTAAAGATATTAAAATGTTGCTTAAATTTTGATATTTTTTCAATTATATTTTTTTATATAGTTTAAGTAAAATTACACGAAAAATTTATTCAGCATTTTTTAAATAAAATATTATACTTAATATAAAAATTCTTTAAATAATACAAAATAGCTATATTATAATTACCAAGAGTTCCTGATATAATATCCATTTTATGTAAAACATTATCTCTTTCTCCAATACCAGCTCCATGTTTTCCATATAATCCTACTGCATGTACCTCATCAACAAATGTTAAAGCACCATACCGATGAGCTACGTCACAAAGCTTTTCTAGTGGACAAACAGCACCTAAATAATAGTAAGTTTGAATATTAAATTTAAAGAAATGGAATTTCAATATAATTTATTTGAATAAATATAGGGATGAACATAAAGCATATTTTAATGAAAAAGATTGAATAATAACTAATAACTAAATTATAGCACACTTGGCAGTAGTGACTTCAAAAGTATTTTATTTAACAAACGAAGTACTTTCGTTGTGTTTTCAATTTTGCAGACCTTTCAGATGAATACAGAGGGGTGTGTAGCAATAGTTATCTAATGAATCCAAGGAAAGAAATACAATGAAAAGTTGGAAACGAAATTCAACAAAGCAGAACTTACAGCTAAGATGATACATGAATAAATTTAAATGAAAGGTTCTGTACATGATGAAAGAAGTGGATGATCATGTATAGCAGAGCTAATGTGAATGCTATGAGTCAAATCATTTAATGAAAATCCATGCATATTTCTTAATGCAGCAAAAAATGGGAGATCATGTATAGAATCCATTTGTTTAAATCTATTCATATATAGTTTTTTCTGCAGATTCTGCTTTGTTGAATTTCTTTACAAACTTTTCATTGCACTTCTTTCTTTGATTTGTCAGATACTATTGCTCATAGTCCTCTGTATCTTAAGAGTCTGCAAAAGAAAAACATAAATTGAACAATTTTCATTAAAATACACTATATCCATCCTATATTTTCTAACAAATTATAACTATTTTATTATTATATATTTAAACAAACTCTGCTGATTATAAATAATAAAAATTCATTAAGACTATGTCCATCCTATATTTTCTAACAGATTATAATTATTTTATTATTATATATTTAAACAAACTCTGCTGATTATAAATAATAAAAAATTCATTATTTTGCACTTATATATTCTCAAACTCACCTGTCATAGAATGCACAGTTTCAAATGCAACAATTTTAGGAACAGAAATACTAACAGACTTTAATAATTCTTCTAAATGATCAGGATCATTATGATTAAAGATATGCTTTTTTGCTCCACTGTTTCTTATACCTTGAATCATGGAAGCATGATTTCCAGCATCAGAAAATATGTGACATCCTAAATTTAAGTTAATTTTTGCATTAAACTTAATGAAAATATTTCTTTTATGAAAATTAATAATAAAAATAAAAATGGAGAGAGTTTTTTAACTTTTAGGATAATAAAAATAACAACCTGGTAGAGATTTAGCTAATGTAAACAAAGTTGAATCATTAGCAACAAAACAAGATGTAAATAGCAATGCAGCTTCTTTTTGATGTAATGATGCTAATTCTTTCTCCAACGTTTCATGATACAAGCTGTTTCCAGATATATTACGTGTTCCGCCAGCACCAACTCCATGAGCTTCTATAGTTTCTCTTTATAAAAAGAAATTTATCTCATTTCATTTGGTTAATTTTCTATAGTTTTTATAATTATTTTAATAAATAATGTTTGATTAATATTATGAATTTTAATTTATTTTAAACATACTTTACAGCTTTTTTAACTTCTGGATGTCTACTCATTCCCAAGTAATCATTGCTACACCAAACAGTAATGGGACGTGATCCATCAGTAAATTCAAATGCTTGAGGAAAATTATCAGCCAAACGATTCACTTTCTTGAACACTCTGTATGAATGATCTTTCTTCTTCTTTCCAATTTGTTCCAGAAAAAAATCTTCATAAGCAAAAGTTTGACCTATTTAATTAAAAATAAAAAGCTGTCAAAACAACTTTTTCAATACAATATAATCAATATTACAAAATTTTAAAACAGTAAAAAGCAGCAATATTATGAAAAAAATTTTCCTATTAACATAATTTATTATTTATCAAACAAGCAAAATAAACTCTACTAAATTATGTATGATAAATTCATTATAGTAAAGCACTATAAGCAGTAAACTTTAAAAAGAAGTTAAATAATTTTTACTTCTTTTTAAAGTTTATTGCTTGTAGTACTTTGCTATAATGTATTTATTATTTATCAATGAATACAGTATTTTCTATTTATTATTATTTAGTATTAGTTTATGAAATGTTTTTTTATAAAATATATATTCAATGTTATGCTTTCTAGATATCTTTTGATGTAAACAAGTTTTTCCACTTTATCATTTTTTTTTTCACATGTAGCCTTAATCAGCAAGTTTAAATAAAGTAAGTTGTTTAAATAAAGTATTAATGTTAAATGCCATAAGAAATGCAATAAACAGAAAATTTCAGAGATACAAGGAATCCACCAGCACTTTAAGCAGGAAAAATACATAATTTATTATTAGATATTTATTAGATATACTTGTGTATTTTTTCTGCTTAAAATGCTAGTGGATTCCTTATATTTCTTATAGGCAGCAGAACTTGATAGTTTATAGAAAATTTCAATTTTTTTTTGTTTTTATGTTTGATATTTAATTATCATTAACTTTTAAATCATTCAAATTCAGTTGTTAATTCTGCTTAAAATGCTAGTGGATTCCTTGTATTTCTTATAGGCAGCAGAACTTGAGAGTTTGATTATAGAAAATTTCAATTTTTTTTTATGTTTGATATTTAATTATCATTAACTTTTAAATCATTCAAATTCAGTTGTTAAAATTTTTTAAAATATGTTTGAAAATAACAAAAACCAAAACAAAAGATTATATATGTAATACCATGAGATTCTTCTTTTGTCAAGTCTATGATATCATGTTGCATTTCATCACTTGCAGCCTTCATAGTTGGTTTCACAGATGAAAGAAATGGGCATTTTTGATCTTCATTTGCATTTTCTATCAAAAATTTTAATGAAAATTTTTATAATATAAAACAATGGTTTTAAGAGAGCTAAAATAGTAATAATCAAAATAATAAAATAAATATGTTTTATTTAAATAGCATTTTTTATTATAATTATATTTAATTATTAACAGAATTTATTAAATGAATGGTATGTGTTTAATCAAACTATATTAAATTATATTTAATTATTATCAGAATTTATTAAATGAATGGTATGTGTTTAATCAAACCATATTGCAATGGTGGTAATATATAAGTATTTTATTGTTTGAAGTATCTTGCAAATATATTTATGTAACAGAACATCAGTTATGTGAAGCTGGGGCCAAGTTGATTCAAATAATCAAATGTATATGAGAATATCCAGTTTATGTAAAGAAAAGTGCAATTAGCCCTACAATTAAATTACTATGTAAATCTATTACTTTTTTTAAAGTATTATAAAAATTAATTAATTTAGAAAATAGTTTGTAAATAATAATCAAAGTGTTTTGTATTTAAACAATGCATATTATATATATATTTATGATTATTTCTATAGTATTCAGTATATATCTTTGAATAAATAATCAAAAAACGCATTAAGTAAAAAGAATAAAAATTCAGTATAACAACCAGTGCATTAAAAGTAGATAATATTAATCAAAGTGTTTTGTATTTAAACAATGCATATTATATATATATTCATGATTATTTCTATAGTATTCAGCATATATCTTAGAATAAATAATCAAAAAATGCATTAAGTAAAAAGAATAAAAATTCAGTATAACAACCAGTGCATTAAAAGTAGATAATATAATGCTTTTTAGGTAATTGATTTTTGGATCAATTGAAATTTGGATTTTTGTGATGTTTTTGGATAATTGATGGGTTCAGATAATCAATGCTGTAATGTATGTATATGTACATTTATATAAATTTGAAATTTATAAGCATTTTACATATAAAAATATAAAATTTTCATAATGAGGTATTTTCCAACAATATATAAATAAGAGAAAAATAAAAAATAACTTTTTAAATGTCCTTTTAAAAAAATTTAAATAGTATTAATTATAATTATAATTCATTTGATGGATTTAAGCCAATTTTAAAATTAAAAGCCACATCTCGTATCAAAGAATCTAGTATATCTATCAGATGCAGCAGAGAAATATTAAAACAAAAAATATAAGTTTTTAGATATTATAACAAACTTCTGTTAAGTTATAATATTATTTAACATGTAAGTCAACCACATTAACCAAACCCCTTAATGTTGAATTATTCAATTTAAAAATTTACAAAATAAAGTGAGTAATTTTAGATATTATAACAAACTTCTGTTAAGTTATAATATTGTTTAACATGTAAGTCAACCACAATAACCAAACCCCTTAATGTTGAATTATTCAATTTAAAAATTTACAAAATAAAGTGAGTAAAATAAAGACTAACAACATAAAAACTATAAATGAATAATATTTTTTGAAATGTCATCAGCATAGATATTAATCCAAAATCCCAAAGGGTTGACTTGTATGCTAACTACTGCAGTTTATAATATTCCATAAAACTTTGCATAATTTGTCAAATATATGTTACAAACCATTTGTAATGTTCTTTACAACTACATAAATATCCTTTGTTTATACAGTCTAATTATGTAGGCATATAACAAAATATCCAGTTATTCTTGAAATTCAGTTTCTATACAAGAACAATTTCAATCATTTATTAAAAAGAAAAATATCAATTAAATTAAAAGTAGACAATTTTTTATGATTGCATGACTAATTTCTCAATGCTAATATATATAAATGTTTATATTATTTTTAATTACAATAAATTATCTGATATTTTTCTTAGTATTTTTCTGCCATTAATATAATTTACTTATTGAATATTCAAAGTTTAATGAAATTACCAAATATTTAACTTTATAAGAGGGAAAAAAAAAGAAAGTTCTTTTAACCTACTTTCTGATCCTTCAGTTGTTGCAGCAGTTGCAAAGAATCGGGTCATGTAAGGACATTTGTTCATATACATCTCCACAACAGATCTACCATAATTACGCACAAATGGAGCTGGAAGACGAGTTACAAAAGGACAAGGAGTACTTGCACCATGAGCAGTTGCACGTAAAATACCTAAATCAAAATATTACATTATATTTATTTATTTAATACAATCTTGTAAAAATTACAAACAATTTCATTAGATTAATAAATATTTAGATAATATTTTAAATGATTTATACACAATGAATAGTTGACATACTATACTATATCGTTAATTTTAAGAATAAAAATAATTTGGTCTGCCAACTACAGTCTAAGATGTGTTTATGAATTTTAAACATTTAAAGTAGGAAGCTTAAAGAAAACTTTAACAATTATGGAAAATGTATATTTTAAAATTGTTATATATAAATTCTAGTTTGTCCTTGAGATAAGAGTGGCATTATTTTACTATTGGTAATAATTATTATTTTAATGATTGTTTGATTCATATAATAAATTAACTAATTTGAATATTGGTGAAATCATTAAATGCAAGATAATTATATTCAAATTTATTTGTTTTGAATATATTACAGTCTATAATGAATATTATTTTGGATAATACATATTGATGTGATAATTAAAATGAAATTATTGTTTTGTCTATTTGTCTATAAATACTGTTAAATATTATGATTGTTCTTATTAATTTTTTTTTTAATTCCTTTATTATTAAACATTTTTCATTGCATTGTTTGCAGTCTAAGATGCATAAGATAAATTATAAATGTAACAACAAAAATTTTATTTTCAGACTTTTAAATTAATTACTAATTAATAAAATCATTTTATTTACTAATTCTTTATTAACAAAATGAAATTTAAAAAAACTAATTTATTAGAATTTTATTTAAATATTTAGGCCAGAAAATAAAATTTATATAATTAAATGAATCTGACAAAAAATTCCCACATTAAATTAAATGATTATATAAACAATATGCTATATAAATATTTACTTATATAATTCTTTCTGTTAAAGAATTTGGAAAAAAATATATATTTTATATACTATAAAATTTGATAATCATTTTATTTCTGGACTCAAAATAGATTAGATTCTTGATAATTTGTATTATTGCAAAAAAATCTGTACTAATTCTTTCCAAAAAATTATTTTACATATCATTTTTCTATTAAATAAAGTTTATTATATTTACTATGCTGACATGTACAACACATATATGATTTTAGAATATACATATTTTTAGTCAGCCTTTTGTTTTCTGTTTCTTCTTTTCTTATGGAATCAAATAATTCATGCTTCAGTCCTAAGTTGTGCAAATTTTCATAATTCTATTATTTATGAAAAATTACAACTTCTGGCACAAAATTTTTATTTCAATTAATCATAAAAAAACTTATTAGATTAGAATTTTTAATTGTCTGTTCAATACTGAAACAACTGGTAGCTCTTCAATTCTTAATCAGCAATGAAAAAGACATGATAAATATAATTGTAATAGAATTAATTTTCACGAACATCAAAACTTAATATATTCAGCATATTTAAATTGAAATATAAGTCTTTAAGTTAAAATATGTAAGATTGCTTACTCATGAATATCATATCATATCAACTGAAAGACCAATAAATTATTGAACTGATAAACAGTGTGACGGAATTTTTTTAATATTAACTAAAGATACTTGCAATATTAAAAGGAAACTGAGAAAAATTTCCATAATTTACATGTATCATTGCAATTGCAGAGATCAATAGCATATCTATCTCAAGTTTCTATATATTGTATTTTATTTTAAATGGTAACCTATAACTGTTTACTGGGTAAAATATCCATCTCTCTAATAGTGGTTCAGAATACACTTATAGTTCCATTACATCAGTTTAACATCTAACATAAATAATTAATTTTGGTTTGTTTGACTTATAGTTAACTTATAGTTCCATTACATCAGTTTAACATCTAACATAAATAATTAATTTTGGTTTGTTTGGAATTTAGTGATGCAAGGGCCTGACAAAGTATAAGTTTGAACAGATTAATAAGATATATTTGAATCTTAAAAATTTATTTGTTATATATAAATTTTTTACCTTGAGTAGGTCCAGCAGAACTAATAACTTGTGCTAAGTTGACAAAATGTTGGCTTAAAATTTTTTTTCCTGACTGTAATACCTAAAAATTTAAAAATAAACTTAATCGTGATATGAATAATTTATTTATAGGCTTATTTAGTCATCTGCATATTTTCCTTAATGTATATTAATACTACAGGATGAAAAAATATAGTGAATATTCTAAAGTTTAACAAAAAGCAACATTATATTTAATTATTTAATCATAAAACTAAAATTCATCAAAATAATAGTAAAGTATTTTTAATATTTTAAATCTTTTTCGTATATTAAAAAATATTTCTCAAATTATACTAAATAAAAATACAAAGTACATATATCAGAAGTAGTGCAATAATTCAAAAAGTTCCTGTCTTCTAATGAAGTTTAGTTTCATATTTTTGCAAATAAAAAAAATAACATTTTGTTATTAAATTGAAAAAGGGATTTTATTAATAAAAGACTTGGTTTTACAGAGTTTTATAGCAAAGATTGGTATCTACTGCATTAATATATGTCCTAAAAGACACATTAGATATTCTTTATTTGTTATTTTATTTGAAAATTTTAAATAATTTATATTTTATAAGAAGGAAAAATAAAGTATTATGATAATTTATATCTATGCTATAGTTTATTTTACACAGAAAATTTACTACAGTAATTCCATATAATAGTAAGAAACTTTTGTAACAGTAAATTTACTAAAATAATTTAATGATGTATGGAAGAATTCTTTCTCTTCATAAATTCAAGAACTGATTAATACTTCACAAATATAGATAGTTCCCAAGTTTACAAGTTAATTTGGACTTGAAAACTGCTCATAAAATAAAATTCATAAATCAAGACTCAATTTCCCATAGACATAATGTTAAAATCAGAGATTCTGTTCTCATTAATGTAATTTGATCACAATAAAAATTCCAACAAAATTAATAATTTATGATTATACAATAATTTATTTACCTAAAGAAATGAGAATATAGTTGTTAAAATCAAGCATATTATAATAACAAAAAAATTATTTTAATTTATGCCAATAAATACAGAATGATTTTAAAGCATCCCTAAAGACAAAGAAAAAAATATTTAAATTAATTTTTCCAAAGTTCATCAAGTTAACAGTAATTCTGACAAAAAATAATCTTTGCATTCTAATATTTTTTTTTACATTTTCAGCCTGAATAAGTTCAATAGATCTGTTCTTATATTAAATATCTTTATCTTTTCAATAAATATTAACATTTTCAGCATGAATAAGTTCAATAGATCTGTTCTTATATTAAATATCTTTATCTTTTCAATAAATATTTGACCATCAACACTTAGATATTAAATTTATATCTTGCTTTATTAACTACTGTTTAGGTAATTAGTTAAGAATTAAACAAAATATAAATTCTTCTCAGAAGAAGGTGTGTAATTGAGCTTAGCAAAACTGAGCAAAAGATTAACAGCTCAAATTATAATAGGATCAATTTTATCCAAGTAAACCTGAAAGGCCACTCAAAAAATCAAAATGACATAGATAATATTTGAAGCAAACTTGGCATTTTAGGATTTTAAGATATTTTAAGAAGCAACCAGGATTTTAAGATATTTAAAGCATATATGTAATTTAACCATCTCCAAATGAAACCCAATTTTTTTTATATAATTTCAGGAAGAAAGAATCAATGTCATATTTGAAAGTCAACTTGCTATCAGTAATGATCCTTAGGTTAGAGTGTTCTGTCAGTAAAATGAAAAATATCATTGTTTATCTGAATTATATTAAGAATGGAATTAGATTTCAAACTAAATTTCATGAATATTGTTTTTTCTCTGTTGAAATATAAATTATGCTTCCTAAACCAATGGTCAAGTACAATAATATCATTGTGTAGCTTAGTATTTTGAGCAATAAGCTTTAAATCATCTGCATAACCAAAAGTATAAAATTTGTTTGAATAAATAATAGATTGATATAAATAATAAACAAGATTGTCATATAAATCTTAAAAAAATTTTTATTCTTCATTATAATTGCGGATAAGTAGATGATCTTTAATGCACATGAACTAGTATCTTAGGTAGAAACCAGGAATGGAAGTTAATTACATAATATGCTGGTAAAACCAGAAGGCAAAGTACTTCAGCTTTTCAGTTGCTATATTGAATTTTCTGATGTCATAGAAGACAATAGAGATTCTGCTACAAAACCAACTATAGCTATTTATATGGATTTAAATGCCTTTTTATGAATGTTTAACATTTATTTATAGTAATCATATTTTCAATTTTTTTGATACTTCATATTTAAAAAACAATAAATATCATTTTGTAGCTTAGTATTTTGAGCAATAAGCTTTAAATCATCTGCATAACCCAAAA
Organism: Olivierus martensii; assembly: GCA_000484575.1. Taxonomy (NCBI): domain Eukaryota; kingdom Metazoa; phylum Arthropoda; class Arachnida; order Scorpiones; family Buthidae; genus Olivierus; species Olivierus martensii. The sequence goes on from AYEL01065374.1 coordinate 61,875, forward strand.
GTATAAAATTTGTTTGAATAAATAATAGATTGATATAAATAATAAACAAGATTGCTTACGAGCTCAAGAATATAACTTTTTTAATTTTTCGGTAATTTAATTCCGTAAAATCAATAGCAGCTTTAATCTTTAATCTCCAGTTTAAATTAAATTATAATAATAATGATAGCAGATGTTATCATCACACATATATGCTTTATTTATCATCATCGTATTAAGTTGTAAAAATTGAGTATTTTGTAAAAAAAGGAGTGCTGCCATACATATCTGCAGAAAAATCCACAAAAATTAACTATATCTCCAGAACGCATAATATCTTTTAAATTACAGTGATACCTCGGGTTACGAACGTCTCGGTTCACGAACAAATCGGTCTACGAACACCATTTGCGAATAAATTTTGACATTATAAAATGTTTTTTCTGCATTATTAATTGAGAAAACATCAGCTTGCAACAAAATATTAAATTCGCTATTATTCGAATTGATACGAATAAGATTATAATGCTCTATCAGTAATCAGCTGAATTACTGTATACGATCAATACATGATAACTGAAAACCTTAACCGATTTGAATCCGTTGAAAACGGCCAATACGTTCAAACGCATGGCTGTTAGAATTAAAAATATAAAATAAATTTTCATAGCGAGCGATTCCTGACGTGATAAATGCATCAGAATTGGCTCCATGCCAAAAATCAGTGTGTTCAGTTTCAAGAAAAACACCCGGTATATATTTTATATATGATATAATTCTTTATCGTACTGTATGAGCTGAAGATGGCATTAATTTGCCGAAAACGTTACTCGTAAATAAAATGTTTTGTGTGTTTTAGGACTGCTTATTAGTGCTGTATAGTCTTTGATAATTAGACTCCAAAAAAAGCAGTATAGAAGAATCTTCACCATTATGAGTCATTTTTGACTTACAGTAGGTTATCAAAACATAACCCCATTGTAAGTCAAGGATAACTTGTATATGTCTTTCAATATTTTAATAATCACAGATATCAGTTTTTTGACTTAATAATTTCTTAAACTTTTCATATTCATAAATTATGATAATCACAAATAATAAACATATTCATAGATTAATATCACAGTAAAAATGACAAAAGTAATGAAGATATAAATTAACTGAAAAGACCTAGGTAATGAACTATCCTCATACTTTTATATGCTTATATTATTATTATATATATATATATTTTTATACATATGTATTACTGTATATATATTCTATATTCTTGTATACTATTTTTTTTTTCTCATATTTGTTGCTTACAGATTCTTAGAAAGGGTGTTTTTAAAGCAAAAATAATATTGCTAAATTAAAAACTTGCTATAAATGATAAAAATGTAATAATACATATATGTGTGTAAATGTTTTGCAATAGGCTGTTTCTATCTTCATTCCACTAATTATTACTATTTGGGTTTAGAAAATTTCCTATATAGGTTAATTCCTGGAAAATTACTATACAGCCAAGGTCAAGTATCAGTGAATTTAGAGATGAAGGAAAATTATTGGGTACACATAGGAAGTGTTGTTTGTGTGATATCTTGTTGAGAAACTTTCTAACTACATTGCAGGTATTTAAAATTGTTGTTTTATGTAGTGTTTTCTTTATAATTCTAATGTTTGTAGACTTTGGTGCAATGTTATAGGGATAATATCAATGACAGACAAAATAGTTGGCACTTTGATTATCATCTATATGCCAAAGATTTTTTTAATTCTACAATATAAATCTGTATGCTTAGCAATTACAATTTGTGTTAAGTGTAGCTTATTTGTGTTAGGGATAACAATGTCTATGAAATATGTAGTTTTTTATTTTTGTCAGTGTGATGTCTGGTCTGTTATAATGAATTGTTTTATCTGTAAATATTGTTCTGTCTCAATTCAATTTATTTTTCTTATTCTCTTGAACTGTATAAAGAATATATTTGTAATATGGAATTGCTTGTGACTTTAATTTGTATTCTGTAGCTAGTTTTGATGAATGAGCTTGATTATTTGTTCATATCTATGCTTGTGGATCTAGCTGTGTAAAGAATTTGCAGCCAGAAATAATGTAAAAGTATCCCTCCTATAACACTGTAGATAGGTTCCTAAAAAACACTGTGTTGTGTGAAACTATGTTATACGAGACCTGAAGCCAGTACAAAAAGGAGAGTTACAGTCCAAAACAAATTAAAAACACATAACTTTCTTTAATTCTACATAAGAAACTTAATTTTTATTAAGAATATTAATAACGTGAAACATAAAGAAAAAAAATGTATACTTAAGACCCTAAAAAAACAATATGCGTAAAACAAAAGGAAGGAAAAAGTATACAGCCTATATAACATTCATTTACTAATTATATCTTTCTTATCACTGTTTCATTAAAACAAGAAGGTTTTTTTTCTTTTAACAATATCAACTTCACTTTCTGAACTTTTTTATGCAATAACATTTTTTATGCATTTAAAGTTTGTGTATCTTCTGATCTCTCTACAAAATCTGTAATCTAACCCACTAGAAAATAATCTCAAATATTCTTTAACAGATACCCAAACATGTATCAAAAAAATATATGAATAAAAAAGTTTTTCTTCTCTTTCACATTTCTATTGAAGAATAAAAGCTTATTTTTTATCCAAGAACTGAATGTTTGGAAATAGAATAAACTGTATAATACAGTAATTTAGAAATACTGTATGAAAATGTAACTATGTGATTTTAATAAAATTCCAAAGAACTTTTTATAAACAAAAATATAAAATACACAAAAAAATTCTGTCCTTAAATATAATATTATAATATATGTGTGAACATTATTGAATGAAAAAGTTATTATTCTGAATAAAGTTTTAATTCTTCCGCATTTTACATCAAAGTAAGAAGAACATCGATGGAATAGTAGAGTTATCAGGTTTTACAATTAAATATTCAATGCGCAATGTTAAAGTAAATTGAGTCAACAGATGTAATAATTTTTTAGCATGCGAATATGGGTATATTTTATATGCATATATATTTAAGAAAATATATATAATTAAAGAACAGATTAAAAAATATGTAGATCACTCGAAGCCTTTTTGAGATTTTTAGTTATATGTTTTCTCGAACAAAGTATAAATTCTATATTTTCATTTCAAAGTAGGCCTACAATGACAAATTTAAGTGAATTATATTTTTATCTCAAATATAACTAATTTTTTAACTGTGATTTTTATTATGAAAAGTTTAATAATAATAATAATATTCAATGTTACGAATTGGTTTGAATTAATTCTCAGTATGTTTATACAGAAAAATGCATTAAAAAGATAATATATATTACTTTGATTGTTTTCAGAAAATACAAATTTAAAATCTATTTATTCAATTGATTTCATACCTTTTTTAAGGTAGTTTCTTCAGTTAAACCACCGAATTTCATAAGATTTTTTTGTCAGTAGCCACTTCAGAACACATTACAGGCTGGCCATTAATCACTTATTAACTTAAAAATAAAATGCTATCTTTAACTAAAGAATTTTATATTTTAAATAATGGGATCATTGAAAAATAAAATTGTCTAAATAATTAAAATGTTATCAAGAGAATAGTTTATACATTTAATTGTTTGTAATGGGTTTTAATGATGCAAGACTAGCGTCAAATTAAGGTTTTAATTTGACGCTAGTCTAATTGCATTGCGAAACTTTTGGGAGAAATATATTTCGAAATGATCAAAGAAAATTGAACAAATACAGTCGATTCCGCTTAATTGGGCTATCGGTTAATTGGAGCAGCCGTTTAATTGGGCTAAATCTCAAAGAACAAAAATCAAACTAATACATAATTTAAACGCTTAATTGGGACAGTAACAGAAAAGAAATTTAGCAATTCTTGATATATACTTTCAAAAAAATCTCTAAAATATCAACACTAAGTACACTATTATTTAGCAACACTAGAGTGATGCGAATCAGTTGTCTATCGTCTTCTGGCAAGTATGTATCTGCTTAAGAGTCTATCTTTACTATATACCAGGAGTGGTCAAGCTTCATGTCACTACGAGCCATATAGGAGAATCTCAAATACTTGAAAGCCGCAATCAGTTTCTCTTTGGGTCAATGAGTGCCCCATCAGTTTTCTTCGGTAATCTTAACAATGGTTTCAAAATTATTTATTATATATATTTCACATCCATTTATTTTATTTAGATGCATACTACTTTTTACAATAAATAAACAAATCACAAATATATTATTTTTTAAAATTAAGTAGATATTTCTTTCATATTAACTATTGACTTTCATATTGTGGAGCCACATGTGGCTCGCGAGGAGTAATTTGGCCACCATTGCTATAAACTGTATCTAGTGATATTCATTTACAGTGTCGATTTTATTTAAACTTTTTAAGTTTTTGCCAAGATGCCAAGAAATGATTTTAAGTAAAATTGCTTTGCTAGATAAAATTAAAAGCCAGCCGTTAATATAAGCTATCGTAGACTGGCTGATATAACTGGTTTATCAAAATCTACCATAGCGCGTTTCCTACAACAAGAAAATAAACTGGATGAGGAGTGGGCATTACAGAAAGAAATTTTAGGAACACGTGATGGAAAGGATCCAGAAGTCAAAGAAGCATTAGATTAATGGTTTTCTATAGTTAGTGGGCAAGAAGGCTTGAATATCAGTAGCCCAGTGTTGAAGGCGAAGTCAGAGGAGATCGCTAAAAACCTAATAATTAGGTACCTATTTTAATAAAGCATTAAAATAGGTACTTAATTATTATTTTTTTTTACCTACTTATTTATTTACCTACGTATTACATATTTTACTTTAGAATTTATCATTAGTTCGTTTAATTGGGCCAAAATGGATTAGTCCCAACATGTCCCAATTATGCGGAATCAACTGTATTTAATATTACTTAACTATCATTTGAAACGAAATCAATTATATTATAAAATTCTTAAATTTTCCTCATAGCTTGGATACAAAGAAAAACTTAAAAAGTGTCCAATATAGGTTGCAGATTAAGAGTTTTTCTTTAGATTGGCATTTTGGCACATAGCTTATATAGAAAAAATTAACTAATCGTAATACTAAGGCCCATATAAAATATTATTTGTGTACAATATATTGTATACATTTTAGAGTAAATTTAGACATATTTTTTAATATTATATCTAATGCCTCTAATTTTATACTATATATATAACTATATTGTTAATAAATAAAATTGCGAACGAATTTAAAATTTAACAATTAGATGACGAAAGTCGTAATATTAACAGAAGTAAAATATAATGCAACATATTTTTTTTTTTTTTTATATATTTTACGTCCCCTTTCCAATCAGGGAGATTACTAAGGGGACGGGGCCAGTTCCAACCACGGGCTGCACCCACACCCGTGGAGGGGGGCCGGATGGTGAAGGACGGGGATCACCGGGCCGGGCCCAGCACCCCGAAAAAATCCGGGACCAGACCCGGGACGCGAACCCGGGTCCTCCAGCGTGGTACGCCAACGCGTTACCACTCGGCCATCCGGCCGCCCTAACATATCTATTAGTGTTTAAGATTAATAAAAATATGTAATATTTTATTAATTTGAAATAATGCAAATATATACATTATAACCATTGTTGGATCTCGGACAGACCTTTTTTTCTTCTAATGGAATCCGAAACTATGATTCACACCACTTGCAGGCAGCGTTGCGGAGTCGGGAGTCGGGGAGTCGGAGGTTTTTTGGGTGGAGTCGGAGTCGGAGTCGGATTTTTGAACTGCCCGAAGTCGGGAGTCGGAGTCGGAAAAAATAACTGACTCCCGACTCCTTAAGTCCCTACTTACCTAGAGCTATAGCTATATACGTATATCATTTCTAACTATTTAAGGAATGATAGTAAGTTATGAATAATATCAATTATCTAAATATATGAAAAGGCCCCTACAGTGTTTTTAGTTAATTTATGAGTCTCAACTCTAAGTGATAAATTCATTTATTTTTAACAAAATTGCATAAATTTTGTTAAAAATAATTTTTAAAAAATATGTCCGTAGACATCAGTACTAGAAGGGAACTCTAGGCAAGGCTGGCTATATAATATTGTAATGGCTATTATTAGGTAGTTGCCATTCACGTTAAATCTGTTAATAAATAAAATTGCGAACGAATTTAAAATTTAACAATTAGATGACGAAAGTCGTAATATTAACAGAAGTAAAAATAAATTTTTTGCAATGCTCTATATATGTAGACTAGTCTCAGAGATTCAGTTGCCAATGCTTCAGAGAGTTTGCAAAAAAATCGCACTTGTTGAAACGCACTGATCAAATTTAGCACCGCATATATCAAGGGATAGTCTCAATTTTTTTTGTGCACTAATCAAAACCGCATTCAAACCCGCACTGATCAAGGGATACCTGTATTTATGAAACTTGAAAAGCATAATTTTAGTTCCTTGCCAGAAACTTTTCTAAATTAATTGTACGGATTAAATGTAATAATTTCATTTGTAAAGCTAACGAAATTAATCGGAAAAATAATATTTTTTAATGACTTTTTGATCGGGAGAAGGAAATGGAATGTTAGACTTGTCAGATAAGCGGCCGAGTGGTAACCCGTTAGCTTGCCACGCAGGAGGACCCGGGTGCGGTATCTCTTGAAAAGTTTTTTCGGGGTGCTGAGTCCGGCCCGGCCTTCACCATCCAGCCCCCCACAGATGTGGATGCAGCCCGTGGTTGGAACTGGCCCCTACCCTTAGTAATCTCCCTGATTGGAAAGGGGCGTAATAGTACAAAAAATAAAATAACTTGTCAGATAAACTCATAAAATATACTTGAGAGAGAAAAACACCAAGGGATCCAGTGACTCGAGGTCATGGGCCCTGATTAATTTAAACTAGTGTAATTTTATTTTGACAGTTTTCTACACTAATGAGATGCAAGAAATAGTATTTCCCTTGTCAAATGAAGAGTTTGGTTTCGTTGGAAAATTTAAAGAAGGTAGGAGGAGTAAAAACGAAAGGATTTTTAACAGTTCGCAGACTTTTGCTCTAGCTCTGGCTGTGGCTCAGCTCATCCCTTCTTCACTTCTCTTCAACTATGTCCGTAGTCGAATGGATGCAGGGACATAACTACGGGCCCAATGCATGGGCCCGTAGTTATGTCCCTGCATCCATGGCCAGAACTTCATCCATGGCCAGAACTGCATCCATGGCCAGGGTGGGCCAGAACTTTCAATGCATGGGCCATGGCCCATCCGCGAAACGTAAAATTGAAAAGAGTTCAATTCCACATAACCCAAGCGGGGACGTAACTACCGGTGGGCTCGGGTGAGCCATGCATTGAAAGTTCTGGCCCATGTGCTGGCCCACCCTGAATATATAATCTGAAACGTAAAAGTGAAAACCGCAAGAGTTCAACTCCACATAACCCAAGATACCTTGAGTTGTAAAAATTAAAATTTACAACCGAATACATCAAACACCTCATAATCCAAGCCGCCTTGTATTCCGTAAAAATGAAAATGAAAAACCACAAGTATAATTTAAGCCCACATAATTTCACGCTAATAGCGTAAAAAAGTGTTTATTTACAAGCTGCGATAAAACGTGTCCTTTGCACATTTACGCAGTACTTAATTAGTGCGATTAGCTGGAAAGAATAGTTTCAAAATACTGGTAAATATTTTTTTTTTTCAACAGATGATGCCACTTTCCACTTAGTAAGAGTAATAAGTGGCGGGGCGAAACAAGCCCTTCCACAGGTTGCTCACCCCTGTGGAGGGGTCAGCCGGATTGTGGAGGACGGGGATCGACGGGCCGGGCCGGGACCTCAAGATAAATATTTTCAAGGGGTGGGACCCGAGACTCGAACCCGGGTCCTCCAGAGTGGAAAGCCGAAGCGTTTCCACGCGGCCAATATAAGTACTTATTTGATATCAGCTCAATACAAAATTATGCAGTGATTTTTACTTCATGATGCAAAACGATCGATTACTTTGTCCAAATCGAGAGGTTTTGCGATTTTTCTCTCGATGAACATGATTGCTAAATTGATTAACCGATCATCAAACCATTCTGTTACGTAAATACGATTTAATAAAGCGCATACGGGAGAATGTTCTTTCACATCGGTGTGGCCCACCCAAAAAAAGCTGGTTACGTCACTGAATGGATGTCATTGTCTTTGTGTTCGTGATTTTTTTTTTCAGTTCAAGAAACTAGAGAAAATATTATTTGGAAAAGAAGAAAAAAGATTCTCTCTCATGGGTATGTTCATGGATCTGTTTCTCGCGCGGTAAATTACAATAAAGCCCCGTCAAGATTAGGATTAGGTTTTAACCTTGTAGTTTTGTTAGTTTTATTCTTTTCTATTTGTTTTCTAATTATTTGTATTATTTTTTTATATTAAATATTATATTATTTAGTTATAAATAGTTTAAAATGGTCAATTCTTTCTGCATTTCTCACTTCACTTCTGGACCTAAAACGTCACTTACCAACGTCTCACAGTTTTTCGGCTATAATCCTGACGTATGCTCATTTAAATATTCTTCATCGTGCTGGAGCAACATGGTCTAAACTGTAGGGCAGTGCGATGGCATCGATTGTCGATTATTAATCGATGGATTTTCATGCTGATGCATCAAGCCATCGACAATTATAACAATCGATGTATTTCATTGGTACCATCGATGGTGTAATTTTTCACTGTAAGAATTTATTAAAAAGTAATTTATTAAATATTCTTTATACAAAACGCAAAATTATTATTCCGATCTGGCACTAACTCCGAAAATTATCATGATGAAATGGATGGAAATAAATTTAAACATTGGTTCCAATCACAATTATTACCAAACATTTCTAATAATTCTGTCATCATAATAAGCCTATGTCGTCTGCGATTTCACTAACGGAAGTATCTGGAATAAGTAATGCTCTGTTTCCTGAAAGTTTCTGATTGGTTGAATAACATTTTCTCAAATACGCATGCGTCATTTTCCTCCAACTTTCGTGCCGGCAACTATAATTAATATATTTAATATAATAATAATAATAATCCCTCCTGAGTCCTGCTAAGCTGCCTCAAAGTGGCGGAGGGGTGTATGTGGGCGAAATAGGCGATGCAAGTCAGAAATTTTATTTCTTGTAGGGTCACCCTGGGCTAGAAGGCTATTCCACTATGCTCAACTAAATGCTACCTCGGTGGTGTTTTTCTAGTATGCAATGATATAAAGCAGAAAACGAAAGCACACCGGCTCGGACGTCGCCCGGGTTAACAAGGTCCGCGTCTGTGAGTTAGGCAGAGGCTCACATTCGGAAAGTTTACTTCTGCGTCTGTGAGTTAGGCAGAGGTTCACATTCGGAAAGTTTTCTACAGTCTCCCTTGACCACTGGTGTCGAAAGCAGCACCAACCCAAGTCAGGCTACTGCAATACGAATACCCACATTAAGAAACGGGTCACCATATCAGAGCCCAACCAGCCAAAGTGCTTCCCAGGAAACTCAGCCAGAGACCACCAAGGCTGGAAAACCACGCCAACGCATGAAATGGACAACTGACATGAATGAATTCATCATGCGTACATACTACACAATTACAAAATTAGAAACCGACATTACAGGGTACAAAACCAACGGGAACTCTATGGCAAATTCACAAGCAGATACCCAAACATCACAGTTACAGAACAACGCATAGCAAATCAAAGAAAAACTATCATCCACAGAAACTCATACCACATAGTACATTAGAAAGCATTAAAACTCAGGTAGCACAACAAATATCACAACATGAAACCAATTCACACAGACACCAGAAATAACATACATTGACGACAACACGCAGCCCATCAACAACACTGACACAGACCTAATAAATAAACTCACTGACACACTCCAGGAAACATTAACCAAATTCACAGGTACGGATCCTACGCAACGTCCACGCATCCCTAAACTTCACAATTCACAACAATCGAACAATACACTACATTGTATGAACAAACACATTCTACCAAAACTTATTAATGCAGAAACAACACTCATAGAAATACACACACTTATTTATGCTGCTGCTGCTACACATCTAGGTCTTAAAACACTTCCAAATAAGATGGGCACAAGCACAAAACACCACTTAAAACCTACCTGGCAAAAACGACTCGAAAAACAAATAAACGAAATCACCCAATACACAAAAAACAACACATCTGCAAAACTCATGAAATCTATTAGAAAGATTTTCAGAAAACTGAAAACACACACACGCCATGAAAACCACAACACACACATTAAAGAATACATAGACACACTAAAACAGAAACTTGCAGCAAAATCACAACGCCTGAAACGATACAAAACCAGCCTAGCACGTAAACAAGACAACACACTATTCACAAACAACGAAAAGATATTCTATAGCAGGGGTGGGCAATTATTTTCTACCGCGGGCCGGATAAACAATCTTCAGATGAAGCGGGCCGAATAAAAATTAAAAAGTATCTAAGGGCGAATTTAACCTTACGGCATCGTAATTATGTAATTATTAATTAATGTAATGAAATTATTAATGATAACATTAGGTAATCACTAATAATTAATAAAAATTACTTTGACTTTAAAATAACTACTGACGTTCAAGCAAGATTGATTCCTGCACAAACATATTCCTTTCACCATCATACGGGACAAGAATAATGGTTGCGCCAATTTATCTGCACACGTTCTTATCAATCTCGCTAACGTGTGCAGCCACTTTTGTGATACACAAAGAATATATTCGTGTATCAATATTATTTTAAAAATATACTTTTTCTTGTATTAATTTTAGTTTTTGTTTGTATGCAAAGAGTTCAAAAGCATCCGTAGAAACGTGTTACTTTCTTAGTTTTGTTTGTATGCAAAGAGTTCAAAATCATCGGTGGAAATTATTTTTTTTCATTAGAATCATTAGAAAATAATTCGTCTTACGAATTAATAAATTCAGACAATTTTCTTTAAAAACATAAGTATTTTATTAAACTGATTGATTGCTAACAACCTATTATATCAGGCGGCCGGATGGCCGAGTGGTAACGCGTTGGCGTGCCATGCTGGAGGACCAGGGTTCGCGTCCCGGATTTTTTTCGGGGTACTGGGCCCAGCCCGGTGATCCCCGTCCTTCACCATCCGGCCCCCCTCCACGGGTGTGGGTGCAGCCCGTGGTTGGAACTGGCCCCGCCCCCTTAGTAATCTCCCTGATTGGAAAGGGGGCGTAAAATATACAAAAACAAAAAAAAACCTATTATATCAGAATGTTACAAAATATTAGGTATTACGTAATTAATTTTTGTAAAAACAAATTTGCAACTTAATATGAATGGTAAAATTTACTATGTTCATGGTTAATTATCTCATCAAAATTTGGAGTAATCTCGCTAGTGTACACGTACTCTGTACATTATTTTATTTTTTCTTTTCGACTAGAATTTTACGAATGTGGGCCTTGAAATGTGTTCTAGTTTATGCGGCGGGCCGTATAAGATTCCTTCGCTGGCCGGCTTTTGCCCACCCGTTCTATAGAAACATAAATACTAAAGATCCTAGACAAACATAAAAGTGAAATACCAACACAACAATCAATCACTAGCTTCTGGTCTGCCCCGTGGGCAGTGCCAGTTAGACACAACCAGAGAGCCAGCTGGATCACAGAAGAGGATTATTGCTTTCCAATAGAGATAATTGAACAATGAATTCTCTTAGATATTGTTATAAATTGAAAAAAAATTCGAAATATAACTTTCTGTAATTGGTAATCATACGATATTTTCAAATTATACTGTATATCTTTAAATCTATACCGAGCTCTGTACTTTCCATAGATTTTAAAGGGATAGACGGCTCTCATTGTTTAAAAGTGAAGCTATGATTGATGGGGTACTTTTACGAATGTACAGTTTGTTTCAAAAAGTTTGTCACCTGCTTCGCAGGAGCTGAGCTTACCGGAAGTTGATTGGTTATAGTTTTACTTAATGGGAAGGGTTTCTTCACTGCTGGATATGCTGATAACATATCCATCATTGTTGTGGGGAAGTGTCCTAGAACTGTTTCTGAAGTCTTTCAGACAGCTCTTAATACAGTTTCTTACTGGTGTAATAGAGTTGGATTGTCTGTTAATCCAGCCAAGACTGTTATTGTGCCTTTTACTCGGAGACAGTTGGTCGGGTTAACTGAGCCGACTTTCTTCGGTAAAAGGTTGCAGTTTTCTACCCAGATCAAATACCTTGGCGTTTTGCTTGACAAGGGTTTGACTTGGAAGCCACATGTTAGTTTGTTATGGGGAAAGCCTGCAGGGGCTCTTTGGGCTTGCAGGGGTATTTTTGGTAAGACTTGGGGTCTTTTAGGCCAAGGCTGTTGTTTTGGATTTATACCATGGTTATGAGACCTATTCTTACTTATGCTGCCATGTTTGGTGGCAAAGGGTCATACTTAAGACTTGTCAGGCCGAACTTGGAAAGATTCAAAGTTGGCCTGTTTGGGCATTACTGGGGCTATGAGGACTGCCCCTACTGCAGCATTACTGGGGCTATGAAGACTGCTCCTACTGCAGCTCTTGAAGTCCTCTTAGGGCTATGAAGACTGCTCTTACTGCCACTCTCGAGGTTCTCTTGTGCATTCCAAAATGCAGAGGAGGAATTCCTCTGCATTTGTTTGTTGAGGCAAGTGCCCAGGAGGGCTATTATAGGCTTCAGTCTTCGGAGAGAAGGATTTTTTTGACCCATAAGGTGGAGCATTTGTCTTTTGAGTGGGATAGGATATACTGTAACATTCTTGGGATGGTTAAGGATTACATGGTACCTAGATTTAACTTCTTCCGGCCCTTCACTGTTGTTTTTCCCAGTATGGAGAGCTGGGGAGGAGGATTTGGGCGCAGTATCAAGAGTGGTTTGGTCTGGTTTACAGACGGTTCTAAAACCACTACTGGTGTTGGGGCGGGGATTTGATTATTAATATTAATGTTATATTATTATATACAAATTAATAGAAGATAAATGCTAAATTATTAACTATGCAGAAAACTTTTGATATCTGTACTGACTAAACAGAAATAAATGAAGATTCAAGATAATTTAGAGGAAGAAGTATTAAGATTTGAATTTATAGCAGATGCTTTTAAGAATGAATTTAGAAAAAAAAAAAATTAATATAAGCTTAATTATCATTAATAAAATCAGTCATTTATAATGATTCTTACGCTTTAATAGATAGGAATATTTAGTTATATTTTCTGAAGTTTAAGGCAATAATTATAATAAGAAAATACTATTTTGAAATATTTTACAGTTATCAAACTTAGATTAGAATAGAATTAAATGATTGAATTTTTGATTATTTAGATATTTTATTTTTTATATAAAAGAGATTATCTTCAAGAAAGTAGATCTCAGTTTAAAAATACGTTAAATGTAATTTTATTTTAAAATGAATTCCAATATGTGACGATTTTTCACTTGAATTCAATTAGATAATGTTTAGGTAAAGATAAAATATGCTTTAAAACTAATGGGCAAAATGAAACTGCATGCATAAAAATCGACGTTTGAATATAAATAAATAATGGTTTAATTATGATCTCAAATTATTTATTTTTTCATCTTATTTTTTATTTTTTTATAAGAATGTAACATTTTCATTCTCTAACTCTTCTCAGAATCCATAATACGAGGAAGCAATTTTTCATATAAATTTTACTTTTGGTTGTACTTATTAATTCAACATTCTAAGTTATATTTTGATGCTTATATAATAAAAAATGACGAATTTTCATTTTAGGTGTTAAGGAAAACTGAGCAACTGCCGTTTTTATCAATAGATTTATAAATTAATTTATACAATTATGAAATTTTGGCTTCTCATTAGACCGTCCCAAATTTTAAAAAGTTGGAAAGTATTTAAAATTAATAATTTACAACAATTCTATTTAATGTTATCTTATTTATTACTACATATAAGAAACGAAGTTGATATGTATTATATAGACCTAAATGTTAATCATATTTTCTGTATTTTTATAGCCTAAATCTACTTAAAAATAAATTAAATATTGCAAAATAAAGAACAAGCATACATTTTGCATTTCAGAAATAATTTATAATTTGATAATACAGAATCATTCAAAATAATTAATTCAATAATTACAGACTGATATTTAAGAAATCGTTTAAGTTTGGATAAAATATCGATAATACCGACAATGAATGAATTTTTTCTGTCAGATTATTTCTAGAAGACGGCAACTGCTGTTTACTATTAGGAATATACAAGTCAGTAACTAACTTTATACAGTACTGTTTTATTTTATTTATTTATTATTTATCAGAATCTTAAATCTAAGATATTTTCATTCCGACCAACTATTTTCTCAGATTCCTTATTTAATTAGTTATATTTAAATTACTGTTACAATATTAATTAATCGCGTCATATATAATGAGCATTCAAATGATTTTTCAGAAATAAATTTATATATGTATATAATAATGTAGACATCTTTTGAGTAATATTAGAGTTAAAAAATAGACCATTATGAGTAAACATTGATATCATTAAATTAAGTATCACCATGATAGCACGTCATATGTGATTAATCCGATTAGTAAGAATCAGTAATTTGTCGAATAGTTCTGATATCCCTGAGGCTGAAAAATTTTTGGTCTTTCTTTAATGGACTGAAAGGTTTCAGTCACGTGAATAACAGGATAGTAGATCAACCATATCAGTTTTAAAAGAATGCTTTCATTTAATTGATTTATAGCAATAGCATTAATTTTACTTTCATTAGGCTAGTTCTTGTATATAGCTTATGAGATAGCATATTGAAACGTTAATTAAATAACTATTTTTAAAGTTTTTAAGCTTAAAGAAATGTAAATAATTTTTTATAAACTATATAGACAACTATATATAAATCGTAACTAATCCCGACAGCATGAATTCTGAATATCAATAGTTGCTTCTATGATCACAATATAAATGATATTCAGAAAAAAATGAATATCTAATTTAACTATTGTGATTATAATAGATTTCAAAAAAAATTATTAATGTAATATTTTAAAAATATGAGCTATTATATTTACAAATGTAAAAATGTAAATTTTTGATCATGTCTGAAAATGGAATAGTGCCAAGAAGTAATTACTTTTAAATTATGAGAATATATTAAAAACTTTTTATAATGAAATCAAAAAATTTTTGAATTATAAGTAGAGTACATTTATTTTAATACAATAATGATAAATTAGTATTCAATATAATTAAAATTTAAACAATAAATGTTTCAATGTTAATCGCACATAATAAGTTGATAATCGTCAGGTAGTGAATAAATCAAATTTTAAAACTTAGCCAAATTAATGAATTTTATGCATCATTTTAAACTTTTATTATAGTTATGTCATTAATTTTTCTAATAGTTATAAAATTATTAAATATTAAATTTAAAATATTTTCAATAAAAGACAATAAAGCAAAATTTATTTAGTAGACCTATATGTAGGATATTTCCTATATGAAAATTTAAGTGTTACTATCATAATTGATTCTTAAAGATGAAACTGAAACTGCTATTGCGAGTTTTCATTTGGAAACTTAGATTTTCAAAAATATTTTTAAAACTTTATGATATCAATTCGCCTATAAAATCACATAAGCAATCTGTGATTAATTAACCATAAAAGAGAAAAGTGAAGAAATGAATAGAAAAGCGTGTAAATGATATTTGAAATCTTTATTATCAGCTTTACTATTAGTAAAAACCTGTTGAACACATTTCTTCGATTGATGTGTCATACTTCTCTAGATGTAGCACGTCCGTTAAAGCTTTCTGAAATACATTTTATGCATTTTTTTCCCCTACTTAAGCTTATTCATTTGCTTAAGTAAGTTAAAACTGTATCAGTGTTTTATACAATTTCCTACATTAGTAAATAGCTTATCACGTATTAACAATTGCATTTTGCGTCAAAAAATTTTAAGATTGTTTTTCTGAAAACAGAACTTTAGCTAAAAAAAATGCCAATTCAGTTTATTTTGTCGTTAGGAATCGATCTTTAAAGTAATGCCAAATAGTTTCTTATGCATTCTACACGCGAGATAATCCAGTTTTATATATATATAATTTAAATTTTATCAGTTTATATTTTAAATTATACTATATCATAATTAAAATGCTTTCTTTATTTTATTGCAGCGAAAAATATACTGTATCTTTGAAATATAGAAAAAGTTGAAAAGATTTAGATCGAAATATCAGACCTACTTATAGAAAAATGATCATATATAGACTTAAATTTCATAGAATTGAATGCAATGTAAATATGGACATTTCATCTTATATTGAAATTTCACACTTTTCTTACCATATAAAATATTTGTTTAATAAAATATTAGCATTGCTCGAATTGTGAAAATGTATTTTTGAAATTGCAATCGCTTAAATTATGTTATTGAGTAACATCGTAATCATTTTATATAACCCATATATAATTTATCACAATATATACAGATAAAAAAAAGAAAAATAAGACTCTTAGCAAGTAAGGAATAAATTAATTTAATCTAAACATTTAGCAAATAGAGCAAATAAATTCTAGATTACTATTGATAAGATTATTGATCCGAGACGTATTTTAATTTCAATAACCTATAATTATTTGATTTAGGATTAATTTTGATGAACTAAATCTTAGTTTACCAAAGAGATGGATATCTTAACTTTATATTATTAATTAAAAAGATATCGTATCTTTTCTTTCATCTTCTCAATAACCTTATAATAGTTTAAACGTGACAAATAAATTATTTATAAACATAATTTATATTATTCTTAGTTAATCGTCATAAAAAAAAGATAACACTCGATATATGTAATTGTATAGCATCCGGAAGTTTGGATAGTTAGTTATATTGTGTCTTCCATTCAAACAGTAACTCAATATAATCTTACACACAATATTCTCATTGATGAATTGACTGTTCCAATCATTTAAATAACTGAAGTACTCGATAAAAAAGAATAAATAGCAACAACAAATATGTCTGAACTTCCGTAAAAACTATAACACAGCGAATACAGAAGGACAAAAATGCATTTAAAGGTCGTGGGAAATCAACTTTAGCTGATATTTCTTCAATCGATGACCTTTGGAATCCAATATCTATCAACAGTAAGCATATCACTATCGATGATATGTTTATATACCTCCCTAGTATATGAACAAGCTTCAACGCAAAACAAACCCTTTGCATAAGTCGGATGATTCTTACAAACAAAAATTTCACTTGCACTTATATTTATTTTTTAATTTAGTATCTTTCCAAATCAACTGAGATTCTGTTGATCGAATTAAATATTATCTGACTATTTATAGATGTATGTTGAGAATCGCATTATAATCATTTTAAAATTGTCTTCATAATGTGATAATTTTAAAGATGGTCTCAGGAAATTGTATAAATTTGATTGTTAGTAAAGAAATCTTTAGAGACAAATATTTTATGACCATTTATTTGTAACTATTTTTGTTTTTAAATAAATTATTTATAATAAAAAAATACATCCATTTAAAGATCCGAAAAATAATTTCTTGCCAAATAAGTACAATATTTGTGAGACAGATTCCTGCATTTAATTTATATCAACTTTAAAAAACAAAATAAAATAATAATATCTATTACTGATAAAAAATCACATAATTAGAACCAAAACTAAATATAACGTAAATTAATGTATTTCTTTAATTCACTTATCATAAAATTTGTTTAATGAAACTTTTAATTGTATCATATACAGTATTTTTATTTAATAAATCTAAAAACTGATAATTTATATTCTGTAATTTCATATACTGTAACTTTTTAAAAATATAGCTTGATTCCACGAATTAAAACCAGAAATTTTAATCTTATTTTTATATAAGTATCATAAAAATATACATAATATAAATATTTTAATATTCTGAATTTTACTCGAAACCATATATAGTTTTTGATTTTTTGAAATACGAATTTTACAAATCAAGTGAATAAGTTAAAAATTAAAAAAATAATTGTAAGAAAATATTGAATAATTAATAACTATAGTAAAAATATAAATAATAAAAGACATGGCTTAAAATATTTTACAACCACGTGTTTTATCAAGCCACATGGTATTGATTAATAATCTGGCTTCTGTTAGTTAATAAATGATAGTTGATTAATAATTAATAATTAATTAATATAGCCAAATAAGAATATTCAAGTTTTCTATTATTGTTATATAAAATCTGTAGAATTTGATTTTTCTTTTAATTATAATTCATTATAACAAATATAGGCATTATGATTTAATACCGTATATAAAATAACAAGGATATATAATATTATTAGAGGAATAAAATATTCGAATTTGAGTTATCAAAATATTATAATAAATTATATCGGAAATATACAATAAATTCTTATGACATGACATAAATTCCAGGACATATATTCAGAATCAAATTGGAACAGGATCTTTAACTGATGTAATCACTTTACGGATGTGTCAATGCATAGTTTTTTTAGTTATCTCGCTCCACTTGCATAGGTGTTTTTGTTTTTCATCAGGAAGAGGTAATATCTGAATTCTAGATTTATACGAAACAATCAAATTTAGACAAGATCACTTTACTGTCATCACGTATTATTCGGATTTTTATCCTAATAAATACTGCATAAGGTAGTATGCGAAAATTAGCATTAAACTAATGATTTAACTAGTCAATGAATCTAAAAATATAACTCTGTTTTAATTATACAATATTTACATTGCACTGAATCTGTTATGTTGTTAACATATTCTAGATCGATTATCGATCTCTAATTTTTTTCGATAAACACAAACATTAATGAAATTATTTTATGATATATGTAAATTAAGATGTAAGATATTAGCTTTTCTTACCTGGAAATGAATATTTCCTATCTATAAAAAAATTAGTGCTGCCATCTAGTCAATGAATGCATATAGAGTAATTTCAGTGACGTCACAGGACGCGTTTCATTCGGACGAAAATCCCACCGACCCTGACAAACAAACGGTCGTCGTGAAATCCTCGTCCGTTTATAACGCGCTGTAGCGAAAAACTTGAAAAAAAACTCATCTGTCGACAATCTTGGTAGCGGGCTTAACATCTATTTTCAAACCAGACACATTTTTGGCATAGTAAACAAAAAGTTGTCGTTTTTCTTCCATATGTCTAATAAGCTGTTTCTCACGATCTTCATCCGTAACACGTAGTCCATTTAAAAGTCTCGAATCTTCCGTTACTACTGTATGTGTACTTCTATATCCAAGTCGTGAACTTTTTCACCATGTTTACTGGCAGAGTTCTTTCACTGATCTTGCTTTATGACTTTTGGACTTTCCAATATAAACTTTGTAAACAGTCACAAGGCTCCACCGTGATTATCATAACTTGCGAATAAGGGGCATGGCTCTTTACTCCCCAAATTTGTCGACCTTTCTATTGTAAACACTTGTTAATACCATTAGAACGCAGTGAGGATAACTAACCTTGTTGCCAAAACAAGAGCGTATTTGTAAACACTGATTAAATAGATATTGCAACCAATAGAATCATACTTACCAATCAGTCATGTGACTTATGACGCACAATTTTTTTTAAACCATAGGAATTCAGCACCCCCGTGGTAGGAAAAATTAGGTCATATTCTTGCATTCAATCCCGGGCTCGGTGATAATTATAATAATGCGATGTCCAGATTCTGTAAGAGTTCTAAATACCAAATAGATAAAACAATAAGGATAAAAAAAAGAATCGTAGTCTCTTACAAGAAGGTCTTTCAATTGTTTCTTATACCAGGAAAATGGTTTACTTTGTGAATTACACAAGGCTATCATTGTTCACGCAAGTTAGAATGACTATTGCAGCCCACTTTCAGGCTATTTATTATAGTTAACGTTAAACAATTCGCATATTATCGGTTTTATTATTTTAAAACAGGAAAATATCTACTTCAAAACGAGATGTACCGGTTTGTTTGGTATTAAACTATTACATGCATCATGTATTGTTGCCCATTTTTACAGACTATATTTTAATTAGCAGATATTCGTAAGAAATAGTTTAAAAAATGATGTTTTGATACATCAAAATTCCAAATATGCAAAGTCACGGTAAATCAATGCAGCGAAGGTTGCAGTCGTCGACCTCACCACCTGTTAGTTACGCTCTTAGCAACGACAACCTCCACGTGACTAGTCACGCGCAAGACAATGTCCCGTTACATCCGGATTCCGTTACTAGGTAATTGTCAAGGTCGTCCGATGACCTTCATAACTATCAAAATATCGAAGTTCCGGAAATGATTTCTAATAAAAAAAAACAGAGTAATCTCCTTCGATTGCACTTTAATCGCAGATGCAATTTAATTATAGCTATTCGTGTTTTAATAATCGTTCACAGATAGGTTTAATTTACAGATATTCCTATTTTAAAATCGTTTCAGCATTTAATATAAAATACAAAAAATTTTATTATTAACTCATTAAAGATATAAAATGAAGTTTTCAAAAAACGTTTAATACGGGATTATTTTAGGGTATAAGATTGTATATAAGTTAATAAGATTATAATAAATAATAACAATCTTCTTAATAAGCTAGAATTAAGTCCAAAATAAACTCAATCGTTATTAAAAGTTGGTTACTAAAAATATAAAATTCGTCTAAGAATGTTAAATATTTTTATTATTCGTGCGTGATTTTGAAAGAATAAAGCCCTGGAATAAAGATACAGTATGCGTGAATCTTACCTGAACACGTTGCGTTCCTCTAAACATCCTTTGACGACCTTGTGCAGATATGTTTTTAAGTAGACCCTGAGGCTGCTCTCTGACCATTCACAATTCTGACCTATATTTGAATATCTCTGATAAGATCCGGCCATTTCGTAAATGTTTCACCACGAAGTGGGAACTTATGATGTGGAAAAATCCGGTCCGTTCTGTCATCTCGCTATCAACTGGGTTATTGGTTGTTTGGGATCCACCGTCTTAGCGCATTAACATCCTGTATTCGACCATTTCCTTAAGGGGAAGGGGGAGGAATCTTGATAAGAACAGCGGATCCGGATGGTTGAGCGGCACGTTGACATTTACTTCGGCAGCCTACTCGATATTCAGTGTGCCAATGACCGACCAATGAACGAAGTTTGATCGTTTCAAACTTGACGCTATTTGTATAAACTTTCTGTTTTAATAGAGAATAAACATCTCCAAACTTTTATACATTCATCAAATTAAAATCTGGATTTGAAATAATTATTTATTTTCCTACACAATATTAACAACTCTAATTTTATGTTCTCTTTTTTGTTTTATCGATTCAGTGCATGCTAATTAAGTTATTTACGCGAATATGTAAGCTACTTAAAATATTGTAAAAATAACATTGTTAAATGAAGACATAAAACTATATTTAGCTTTCATTTTCTAATTTTTAACTACTGCTTACAAGTTCAAAACTTATTACTTTAACTGAAATACAGTACCTATGGATTAAAATTATCAGAAAAATAAAAACAGTGATCATAAGATATTTTTTTATACGTTTTAAAATTTTTTTGCAATTTATTTCTGTTAAATAGATAAATTTAAAAAAAAAACTAATTAAAAATATTTATATTTTATTTTTGATGAAATATTTTATATTGACAAGTCTACAATGTAGGTAAATAGTATACAGTTTTATTGTTATTTATTATTTCCCTTTAAGTTTTTATTTATAGACTAATATTAAGGTTTTTGTATATTTTTTATCAATATTTATACAGTACTAGATTATTTTTATCAGTAACAATTTAATAGTAGTAAGAATTCGCTACTAAAAGCTTGTTTCCGTCTTTTCAAATTTTAATTTATTTCCTGTTTTATAAATTATGATAAATTATTTTAATTATAATATTGATAATATATTTCTCTATCGTGAAGATATATTTTTGATGAAATAGCAAAAATTCTAAGTTTAAACTTCAGGTTGTTCAAGGACTAGTGGAACAATGAAACACAGTGTCGGCATTCTTTGCTAAATGGGAACTTAAAAATTGCTATATATACTATAAGGATATTTTTCATGGTTTATAAATTTCACACATTTCCTATAGAAAACATCGCAATAATGTCTATCTGGTTCCAGATTAATATTTTAAAACAGATATGTTCTGTCTAATGATTTGTTTGTTGTAGTTTTTTTTTGTGAAAGAAGAATATTAACTTGACAATCATCATAAACAACAAATAAACTAGTCCATTTGATTGTAAACAAAATATCAATGCCCACGTTTCAGCGAAATATGATTTTCTTAAAATTATTCGATGCTAATTCTGTGCAAGCACTTCTGCAATGTTATAGAATTCAGTAATTATGTTAGAAGTTTATTAAATAATTTGAAATAATCGTTAAAATCTCTTTCGATGATTACATTATTTACTCTGTAAATTTGTACTCTTTCTAAGTAAACGAAACAGCGTTATAGCATGGGAATCTTAAACTTTTATAGTGATATTATATTCCGAGGAAATAATGAATATGATAACCAGAAAAACTAACTTAAATAACTTATTGAATTTTATTTAATAAAATGCATATGCTATTGAAGAGCATCTAAACATTATGAATAAATTTATGATCTTAAATTAATGTAAATCTATTATATATCCCATTATTATTATTATTATTTATTACTTTCTCTATTAAAATAATAAACTGTATTAATTTCAATAGTTCATTCATGTGTAAATTAACAATTTTCTTAATTTTTCAACTAATTTCCGAAGAAAGATGTCTGTGCACTGTTCATTAATATTTAATAGATTTTCAAATAAATCAAAAGGAAAGTTTTTGCCCTCAAATATGATCTTGACTCCATATCTTTTAATCTTGCAGTTTTAATCTCATTAAAAATGAAGGGCATTCAAACTTTTTAATTACTTTTTTCATATATAATAAATTTCCGATGAATCTGCCTTTATGAGAGCGGCTCTCAGGCTGTTAATCCGAATTCAGATAAAATAGGTAGATTGTAAATAAAATAAATAAATATATATATGTTGTAAATATAAAAAATAAGATAATCTTCATTTGTCTTTTTGATTTAAATTCGTTTTTGAATCAAAATCCGCCATTCTTTCATAAGAATTATATCACTGACAGATGAATTACTGTATTTTGCTATTATATATATCTTATCGCAGTTTCAAGCGCTTTCTTTCCTTCCGAATGGTTTAATCTTTTTTCATTTTTATCTTCACTTATTGCTCGACGAAAATATGGCCGGTTAAAGGAGACCGGATAAGAGGGAGTCTACTGTACTGTATCTTGAAATAATGAATTTTCATGAAATTCAATATAAAGATCAGGTAATTGAGGTGAACTTGAAGACATAGCAATTAAACGTTTTATTCTACAAACACACAAAAAATAACAAATAATCAAATTTCGGAGAGTTTTTCTATTAGAAAGAAAACTCCGAAATTTGATTGACTGTCATTTCAATCAATAGTTCAAAAACAAATCGGAGAATTTTTATGATTGATTTTCATGAAATTTAGTAAGAGAATCAAATTATTAAAATCAACCTTGAAATATGATTGATTAATTCTATAACTTCATCTGTTTGAAAAATGGTGGGCATTCATACTTCTGAGGTTTTTTCCTATTAATTTAATGAACTATCTGATAAATTTTTATGATATTCAATGAATAGGATATGCATTGAAAATGACATACATTTTAATCCCACGTCTTTTATCAATTCAAAAAGTCCTACATATTCGGAAAGTAGGCGATAAGTTCTTTCAAGAACTACCTGTTTCTTTTAGATTTCCGTTTAGAAAATTCGAATTTTTTTTCATGTTTATCATTACCTTTTGGGCTATTTTGGTTGATTCTCTAATGGACTTCAACAAACTTGCCAGATTTGTAAGACCTAAAAATAAGACTAATTAATTAATCTTTTTGCTTTATCCATTTAAAAATAGCAGACGTTCAAATTTTCAGGTTTCCAAGAATACAAATGATATGGATCCGCGGTTGGACCACTAAATCTTCAAATCTGAAATCCTTATTCAGATTAGATTGCATATTTTAATAGATTATATTTAATTATTCTAATACCAACAGATATACTCGGAAAGCAGATAATTAATTCTTCCAAGACTGCTTTCTATCTAACATACTGAAAAATTTGGAATTCCTTTTAATAAATTATCGTTTTCATCCTACAACATAAATGAAATTGAGATTAAACAATTCAATAATATCAGATAATCAGGGGTTGAATAAGATATTTTAATACAGTATTATTAAGGAACTTACCGCAGTATCTTTATCATCTGCTATAATTGATTTATATCAGGGAGCTGAGAATGGCTCTATTTGGTAAAATTAGCGCAACAATCTTTTCGGCCGAGTGTGCCTGAAGAATCAATAAATAATCAATCCAACATTGCAGTAATCACAATATTTTATTGCCTTTTTCATAACAGATAAAATGATTTCGGACTTAGTTACCCCACATCAGTTTATCAAAAATGGGTTGAGCATAGTGATAATGTGAATTGCATTTTAAATACTAGAAGGTTACTTCTGATTGTGATAGAAGGGGATGTTTGATATGAAAAAATGTTTGAAAGGGAGATTCTTACTATTACTGAAATTTGTTGTTTTTCTGTATACGCTCATTTTATCAAATAGAGTTATTGTAAACACCTTACTATTCCTACAGTTTTCCATTTCTACATCCTGTGATTTATATCATTTTAGATTTTCGTTGAAATTTTAAGAATGTTGAACAACTTCAACAATTTATTTTATATTTATATTAAATACTTCTAGCTTTCTTTCTATAGAAAGATATTAGATAGTAGTTGACATATAAAGTCAACTACTATCAGTAGTATCTATCTTAGATGAACAATAGTAAAAGTATCACATATTCTATAATGAAATTATCCAAAGAGTGAGGTTGGGTTCCTATTTTCTCTGGATAAAAATTGATGCTTTCTGCCTTGCTAATTCAGTTGATTTATTACGTCATTGTGACGTCACTCATTATTTTAGCCGGTTGTACTGTACATTTCTTATTGTTAATCAGAACATTATCCATTGTTTCATTATTGAGATATAACATTATTGTGTTATTGTAACATTCGAGAATTATTACTTCCGAATCTTAATAATATACCAATCTTAAACCTTCTATATTAATTTCAGAATTACTATCACATACAGTAAGTATGAATAAATATCAACATGATGAAACACTTCCTCGTGATTCAAATACATAGGCTACAGTGGCAGAACTACAATGTGCTGGACGCCGCAACGCTGGGGGCCAAGAATTATTGGGGACCCAAATTCTAGTTGTCTGTACTTTCTTTAACCTTTTTTAAAATTAACAATATACCATGAAAAGAGTGAAACATTCATTGAATCAGAGTAGTGTAGCATTAGGAGCAGTAACACTGACTAGTCAGTTCGTCACACAGTGATGTCATCTGTTGATGGATTTATAATTTTACATACATGACAAAAACATAAACGATTAGGAAAATGCGAAATTTGGAATAATTTGAGTACTTCATTCGAAATTATCGAAAATGTGTATTTATAAAAAATTATAATAAAAAAATGGTTTAATATTCCATATTTGGGTACTACACACTTTTTGTTAAATATTAAGATCTGTTCATCACATTTATTAAAATAAATGGGCTACGTTTGGCCACCAAAATAAATTCAATTTATTATAGCGTTGAATGTACAGTCCCGTGCGATTATTAAATATTGTTTACGTATTGTTAAATATTGTTTACGTATTGTTAAATATTAAGATCTGTTCATCACATTTATTAAAATAAATGGACTACGTTTGGCCACCAAAATAAATTCAATTTATTATAGCGTTGAATGTACAGTCCCGTGCAAAAAGTTTGTCAGGTTACAGGAAAAGGTTCGGCTATCCAACAATACGCAAAAGTACCGGCATTAATCATGTCAATAGCAGAGCGATGCTGCTGTAAGTTGGATAGGCATCATTCCACAGTTTCCATAGCTATAGGGGAGGGAAGGTAGTGTGGGAGAACTGAAAATTTGAAACTTGGAAAAGTATTACGATTATTTTGAAAGGAAGTTAGTGTTTATTATTTAATTATACTTTACACAATATAATAAAAA
>AYEL01065375.1:0-12800 GCA_000484575.1 Olivierus martensii
AAATTCTAATATGCTAATATAAATATACCATATTTGTTTGCCGCCATATATTATATATAAACTACATATAGAGTTTTTTTATATATTCCTGTCGAGGATAAGAATGAAATTTTATTTGCTTAAATGTGATTTTTTTTTATTTTAAGTTGAAAAATGATTTCATATCGAGAATGGCAGCAATGTTTTATGAATTATGATAACTAGTTTTATAAGTAGCATATATATATTCGAAAAGACAATTATTTTAGTAAATCTGAAGCAAATGCATATTTATATATGACTAGTTCAAAATAAACATTTAATGATATAATTAATAAAGTATTTCATAAGAAATGATTTTTTAAAATGAAATTTTGTAAAAACTAAAATTAGCATTTACTGTATGTTTTATAAATCTTTATAAAACATTATAAAACAACATTATATTGTTTTATAAAGTTTTGGGTGAAAACAATAAAAATACAAAGCGAAAGATAGTTATAACTTTATTAAAATAAAAAGAACATAATACGTAAATATGTAACAATTGAAATCTCTCATACTTTGTCTTTATACCGAACTTTCAGAAAGACATATTAGAACATAAACTATAAATTTCACTATCCAACACAAATATAAACTCTTATTAGAAAAATTAGTAGAAAACCAAAACAGATATAACACAAAATTCATTTTGACACACACGTTCAATTTTTATATTATCTTTTTTAAAACCGACGATTAAGTTGTCATGGAAACGAAATAAATATCGTTTGGTTTTTATCATTTGGTCAATTAAACACTTTATCAATGAGAATCGTTTGGAACAGTTTTTAATTTTATTACAAACGCAGAAAGAAGTATACATTTTCAAATAAAACATCTTAATGCATTTTCAAATAAAACAATAAAATAAAATACTTCCCGTAGTCGCCATTATGTTATTGCCGGTGCTTTGCTTGGTGCTTTAGTAACTTATCGCTTAATTACTCGTTTAGTTACGACTATATAATGCTGCATTTTGCGTAAATTAATATTAACATACTAAAAAAATTAAATTGTAAATAGCCGGCCGGATGGCCGAGTGGTAAAGCTTTGGCTTACCACCCTAGAGGATCCGGGTCCAAATCCGGGTCCCACACCTCCAATTTTTCAGGAGGGGTCCAGGCTCGGCCTGTTGAACCCCATCCTTCAACCATCCGGTTGACCCCATCATGGGTGCTGGCCAACCTGTGATGGGAGCTATAAATGGCCGCCGCCAAGATACAGAATATCCCATGAGGATATGGTGGCGTAATAAAACTAAACCTAAATTGTAATTAATAAATTGAAACTTTCCTAATAAATGGTCAAAATCAATTTTCGGAAAAAATGATTGAACACCTGTTATTAAACCTACCAAAGATTGTCCGCTTAGCTGACAATCTTTTTGAAACGAACTGTTGTACATTCGTGAAACTTCCCCACCAGGAACGACTTTACTTATAAACAATGAACAAGTTATCTATTATGGGTAAAACTTAAGGAAATACAATGGGGTTTCACTCTTTCTCGATCATTTTGGACCAGTTTCCCCTACGTAAGATCCTAAAAAAATTAAAACAAAAGGCAAGAACAAAGTATACAGCCTATATAATACAGTATTCATTTAATAATTATATCTTCCTTATCGCTGTTTCGTTAAAATGAACGTTTTTTTCTTTAACAATATGAATTTCACTTTCTGCTTTTTTTATTAAATGCATAAAAATGTTCAGAAAATGAAAGTAAAGTTTGTGTATCTTCTTTCTTTACAAAATCTGTAATCTAATCCGTTAAAATCCGCTAGAAAACAATCGTTCCTTAACATATACCAAAAAAAAAAATTATGAATAAGTTTTTCTATTTCACCTTCCTCTATTGAAGAATAAAAACTTATCTTTTTTATCCAAGGATTGAACGTTTGGAACACAAAATACTCAATTGTCGTCAATTAACTCAATTTCAAAATTAATTCAATGAGGTTTGTGCAGTTGACGTCACAGATCACGTGTCAGAAGTACAACAAGTCTGAGAGCTGGCGTGTTTGTATGCTTACTACATCGGAAACAAAGAATGCCTAACTCTTGTTATGCATCTGGATGCAGCAATAATAGCGCAAAGAAGACGTCTAGAGAGAAAAATATTTCGTCATTTGTTCCCGCATGGTAAGCCATCTCTTATGAAAGAATGGCTTATTAGAATCAGACGTGATAAATTCGAATCAACGTCACCAGTAGAATATGCTATGAAAATTTTGAAGACAATTGCTTCCATTTCGAAAATTTTACGAATAGAATATTATTAAAATCTACGGTTATTTATCGGCTAAGTTTTGATTGCCCCTTTCCACACAAATAGAGTACTAAGGGAGCTATTCTGGGCCAAAATTAAATGCTAAATGTAAAAGAAGCAAAGAACCGTTCCAACTCAATCTATGTGATGATATGTGTGAGAGTAACTATGTATAGAGGAATATTAATAGCTTATTCTTTGTTAGTAGCGTATTCTAATTTAACTCTTTAGGACATAATTTATTTTTATTTAATCAGGAAAATACAATCTTAAAAATCATGTTTTCAATAAATAGATTAAATGAAGCATGCACGAATACAAAGTTATTCCAATACAAAATATAATTTAAAATAGATTATACATTTATTTTATTTTCCGGAGATATTGTGGTGTGCACAGTATAAATGACATATTTCTTCATTTCTGCTCTTACCTTCGCCTCAATCAAAAATTTTGAAGATTCTTTTTGCTGAAAGCAAATATTGCCTAGAGCAGGTGTGAGCAACCTTTTTAATCAACGGGCCAATTTAAATTTTAAAATTTTTTTGCGGGCCGCACATAAAGTAACACTCATTAATAATTACAAAATTAGAATTAAAATTTAGAAAATTAGATTTAAGAATACAAATTAATAAACATTAGAATAAAAAAATATATAATTTAAAAAAAAGTAAAGATTTCATATACAAATTTTAATGCAAAATAAAAACAAACAAGATTAATAACATTTGTTTTCAATTTAATTTCGAAAAATTTAATCTTGTATTATTTGTTTTCAATAATATCTTCCATCTGAAATATTTAAATAAGGTAATTAAATGCAGTCTATTCAAGTAATAAAAAGATTTAAAATGATTTAAGAGATAAAAGTGATAAAAAGATTTAAACATAATAAAATTTCGATTTATTGAGTGTATTATTTTTCAAATTATATAATTAAATATTTCAGACCAGATAATTTAGTATTAAATCTAATATATTCGCGTGTATCTTCAACATATAATAAAATATTGTACTCTACTGTCTATTGAAAAGTTATAGAAAATAGATATTGAATTTTTCTTTTCAGAAAGTACAAATAAAAGAAATTTAATTAATAATATAAATAAAATAAAATACTTAAAAATAAAAACAATACAATAGATATGAAATGATTGAAAGATTCAGTGAAAAATTGATTACTTTTTACTAATAATTCAAAATCTGGAACTTTTTTCAGGTAGCTAAATGGAGGCAATATTCTAATAGGAATCAATAATTTTTATCTTTGATTCTGGAAAACATCTATTCACATAAATTCGCGGATCCGAAGAGGAAAAGATTCTGAACATACACTTTCCTAAATCTACATCATATATTTCATTAAATTCTAAGAGTAATATTTTATGAAATTTAATTTTACAGTTTGAGTCATATTGAAGGTCAATATTTTCAATTGTACTTTCCCTAGAGTCTCCAAAATATTTAAAAAGAAAGAGTTAGTTACTTTCTTGATGACGGAAATCTTTCAATCTCTCTTGGAACTTTGAGATATTGCAGTGCAATAATGCATATTGAGGACCGTATTCTGCAGATTCCAGGATTTGATCTGAGTTAAACTTTGTTTTGAAGATGTTACAGTTCTAATTTCATCTTAAAAGCTTTGAAGTGATTATACATGACATACAGCCGTTGATCTTTGAAGTTTCAAATTTAATTTGTTCAAATGAGAAGGAAACACTTAAAAAAGGAGGGACATAAAAATGTTGAAAACAAAAAATATATGTACGATAATGGAGAAATATATTTAGTTCATTCTTTTCTTTTCAAATAAGCAAAACAAAATTCGCATGTTGAAGATGTGTATATCTACTATAATTAATAAACAGGTATGCGAAATAGAATAAAATTTTAAATTAAATAATAAATTAATACCTAAATATTTTAGAACCTTTTACTTAAAATTTTAAGTATTTTCAAGTGAAAACTTTTAAATATTATTTAAAAATAATATATACGTACAGTACATCTACAGTTACTGTATTTATAATGTGTTTCTCTTTTATTGTATGTTATTTAAGTGAGTATTATTTAATTAATTAGAAATAATGTAAGTGACTTATAAAATTTTATGCAGATTTTAATTTCCTAATAAGATACACTAGACATCATTCACTCATATAAATTAGGGGAAATCTTGTGATTTAATCTTATAACCTTAGATTTTTTTTTGGAAAATCTCCTAAGAACTTGTATACGTAAACACTCAAACGTCATACGTAAAATTCGCAGGTTGCGCTATAACCAAATAATGGCTGACAGCCATTATTTGGTTACAACGCAACCTGCGAATTTTGTCTTTTTAGTGAAACTACAAATTTAATTTTTATCCCTTAATTTTTAAATTATTAATAACGACAAAAAAGTTTTAAGAGTCACAAAAATCCGGGGATTATATCTTTCTAATGATATCCTATTTATAGAAATCGATACAATACTTAGACTGCAAAAGGGATATCTATCCAAGCAGCCAATCACGTTTCCCTATTAATATACAGGATGTATCTTACCACATGTACTACCCCTTTTTCTCGGAAACGCGATGAGATAGGAAGTAGCATGAAAAATTTTAATTTCCAAAGTATAGCCTATTCGGAAAATTTAATACTCACGATAAAGATTTTATGGGCCCTATAGAAGTAGAGGCACTAGGGGTCAAGTTTCAAAACTCCAATGAAAACGTATACCGATTTGGGCATAATTGGATAGAACTGTAGAAAACAATCTTTGCCTTGAAAGTTTTATAATATCACCTACCATTGTGAGATATCACAAAAATAATTGCCGTCACATGTACCGCAGATTGGGTTAGGTTAGGTTAGGTTAATTAGATAAGTCGCCATATCGCACAAGGGATATACTTTATCTGGCGGCGGCCACTTGTAGAGCCCATCACAGACTGACCAACACCCATGACAACCGGATGGGGTTCAACAGGCCGGGCCCAGACTCTTCTTGAAAAACTAGAGGTGTGGGACTCGCGGGGATCGGCTGTACATATGGCAACATTTTTCTGTGATATCTCACAATCTAAAGGTGATATTAAAAACTTTTCACGACAAAAGTTATATATTTTTTACAGTTCTATCCAATTATGACTATATTAGACCGGTGTGAAGTTGGCCCCCCACTTTTGAATTTTTAAATTTTTTCTTTTGCATTCGAATTATTAATTTTTTCATGACATTAATGAAATGATATTGAATAAATGCTATATATAATTTTACAACATAATTTAGATGCAAACTATCAAGATTATCAAGATTCTATTTAGTCATATGAAATAATGTTTTAATAAAAAGTCATTTTCTCTATTGTTTATAAAATTGAATTTAATTGAAGTATATAAATTAATGCATGCACATGGGTCTGAGAATCCAGAATGTATATCCTTCTCACATCAGATTTTGATACTAAGAGCAGTTTTTTTTATGTTGCTCCAGTACTTTAAATAGATGGTAAGTGAATAAGAAATGGTTTAGAATTCAAATCTAAAAAGGAGAGTACTGTTACTATCTATCCCATGAGAAATTTATCTGGAGAGAGATTTCCAAGCACTGCTATTGATGATCTTTAGTTTTTCCCTGCCTTTCTCTCACTGCTTCTTTGTTGTCATGCCTGAGAGTGTCAGTGTTTTTTCAGTCTGTAACAGTGAAGCTGTCCATGTGAATTTGACGCAAAAGTTTTCTCATCGGAAAATACAACAGTATTCCAAAATTCCGAGGGATAGGGTATATATTCCAATGCGAATCCTAGTCTCGCTTCTTTGTGAACATTTGTCAACCGATCGTTTATCGCTGGTCAATGGCGATAGTAGCCGAATTCTCTCAATCGTCTTCATATAGTGTTCGATGAGCAGTGTAAATTTAATTTTCGTTTTACAAATTTAGCATGAATCAATGGTTCATTAATGACAACATTTAAAATTGCATTGTCCTGTTCTGAAGAAGTCTGTCATGGCCTACCTGACCTTGATTTTGTTTTCAAATCGTGCTCTGCCTGCCATTGATGTATCCAAGTGGATGCAGTTTTATAATGAATATTCAATTCCCATTCTATTGCTCTCGTTGAATATCTTCCAGATTCCCATAATCCTATAATTCTTCCCTTCGTTTCGTCAGTTAATTGTTTATCGTTTAATCCTCTTGGCATTTTATAGTGGGTGAACAATCCAATGCTTGGCGAATTCTGCTTCGCAATGATAGGAAGAGCCGACATCGAAGAATCAAAAAGCAATGTCGCTATGAACGCTTGGCTGCCACAAGCCAGTTACCGATAATTTTAACAAAGATATTTAACTAAATACGCACAATTAAAATGAATGCCATTCACGGTGCTACGAGACTTTAGCAGACGATGTTTTCCAGACGCCGTATTTCTTGCTAAAGCTGGAAGACGTAGAACGAAGAGTTTTCGTTGACGTTGTTATGCTAATAGTTATTTGTTTATTATATTATATTATTTCAAGTTATTCGATTGAAAGTATTTAAAAAATATATTCGACAATGGAACGTTCATTATTCAACATTATTATGCATTATTAATGTCTACTTTGCCGATTCCATCACATTTGACATCGTGACGTAATTTTTCACGCCGATGCGGTATAATGGCAATTTACTTTTGTTCTCAACTGTACATAGCTTAGTGTTACAGTATTCTCATTTGCTTGGTACACAATAAACGATGGAAATGATCTGGTCCTTACGCTCAATTTTCTACAACCTAGATGTGAACCAGACTTAAGGAGACACATGATTAACCGTTAACTCCATCTTTCCCACCCACTGGTTACAAATGAATCCAGAGAGCTTTTAATACTGTATATGCAGTATTTATAAACTTCAGGATATAAGTCACCTTACATGCCTCTGGCAGATTAACAAGGACAAATACAATACTAAAAAGAATATTTGTTTAGATGTTTCTACTGGCAGATAGCAGATGGTGTCTTATCGGGGTTTGCCTATTCCATTAAAACAGGGAAGATCCGTTCTGCCAAATTTCTTGGCAGTCAGCGAGGATGGCGGCTTAACAGAGGGCATCTTATCAAAGTCTGACTGTATATCTAAAAACAACAACTCTAATTAACTCTAGTTAAATTGGCTAGATGAATATCTAAATAATAATTATTTATTTCTTTATAAATAAAGAATGGATATGTGTGTGTGTATGTGTGTGTGTGTATGTGTGTGTATGTGTGTGTGTGTGTGTGTGTGTGTGTGTGTGTGTGTGGTGTGTGTGTTCTTATTAATGTGTAGAGACATAATTGTCATCAATATGTCTTTGGAATATTATGAATAATATACATGTATATTTGTATGAGTCTATATATATATGTATGAACGCACACATGCACACTAAAAAACTAGCATTTTATATAATAATAAAATAAATATATCAAAAAAAAAAAAAAAAAATAAAGACTTGCAGAAATACCACAGGTCTTTTCTCCATTTCTTTAATTTGTTAGAGCTTTATCCTATGACTATTAAAACATGACAGCTAAGCTATTATACTCTGCAATTTTGTACTGAAATGATGGTTGTAGCTATCATATATTTATTTTTTTATTTTGCAGTACTAACTGCACCTTTGAGCTGTGATGTTAAACAGAATAGAAAGAAGCAACACCAATTTTTGTTTCTAAAATGACTGCTTTGCCAAAAAATCATGCTATCACACAGGGCCGCCGAGAGGGGGGTGACATCTGAGACTTTTGTCACGGGCCCAGCATTGAAAAGGGCCTGACCATTGAGCCCTGATATGTCACATAACATATCCGATAATTCACAGGCTGCCAGAAGAGTGCACTGTCTACTATCCAAAGCAGTTGTGCCAAAATAAACTATTTTATATATAACAGTATTTTGACAGATGAAGATTTTAAAATTTTTACTCATCCCTCATTAAAGGTTTTAAATTTTTTTGGCCTCATCTCAGATTAGGCAATAAAAATTTAAAAATTCTCTTTTTATTTAATGTTTACTATGTTTTTTTTTGTTTGATATGTAATGTATCAAATATTTAATTTATTGTACACTTTTTTAAATAAATGTTTAATGTTTTATATTATTTTTTATTTAACTAAAGTGATATACTTTTTTAAGTGGGGCCTGGACCACAGACTTGTCACGGGCCCGAAAATTTATCTCAGCGGCCCTGCTATCACAATTTCTAGCAGTAAATATGACTTAAAAGATTTTTCTGCAAGTTAAACTTCTTGACATCTTTTTGATATCTTATAATGTGTAAGGTCCAAGGAGACCTCCCTAGATATTTTTTATCTTAGTGTCAAATATTTGACCTTGTCAAATAATTATTTCAATATTATTACTGTAACATTTAGAACTTGTAAACTGTTTAAAGGAAAGAAGGGAAATAGAATCGTAGTTATAAAAACACAGGTGTCTTAAAGGATAAACAAAATATGAGACATTATCTCTCCCGGGAAAAAGGTGGAAGATAATATCAAAGAAAAGTTTCAGATGAAAAGATTATTAGTCAGTTGGTGCTAAGATTTCTTCCTGTGCAATGTTGTCTTGTCTCCAGTCCTTGCTTAAATTTACTCCCTGTGTGGTTCGGAACTGTCACTTGTTACACCAAGAAGGTCTTCATCATTGGCGTTATTCACGAAATTCAGTGGTTGTGAGGAAAATAATCATGTGTGTGTGTGATAGATTAAAGACTAATCCTATTGGACTAAAGACTGTTGAAAAGAAGAAAGCATCAAAAGTCATCACTTCCGATTTCCTACATATTATTGTTATCTAAATATATAGACAGAGGTATTTATCCTCCAAAATGTTTTGTATTATTTCATTTCTCTCTCAATAAAAGATCCTTGGTTGATTAAACCGTTGTAGTTGTCATCACTGTATCAGAGGATTTCGTTAACCCATTCGAACTGACACGCGAATGCCACATATGACCTCATTAGGCCTAAACACCTGTACAGTTCGTCCTAGCGGATCCACAAATGTAGTAACAGAAAAAATGTTATTAGTAAAACTATAGTTTCCAATTTTTTTGCAGGTATACAGGTGTCTCTCGCTTTATGCGATTAATTAGTTATATGAAATAATCGACCTGAAATCAAAAGAAGTGAGTTGAATTTAGCATGGATGAGATAGGGATAGGGGTTTCTTCAGAAGGATAAAAAAAATGAAAAATTTATGACTTTTTTGCTCTTTATGTGAGAAAAACAAATTTTTAATGAATTGTTTAAACTTATAAATAAAATACACAAATTTTAATGAATGAATGATTGGATGAATGAATTTAATTAGTATTAATGTCATAAACACCTAAACACTACATAACTTCTGACAGTCTTCAATCCAATGATGAATGGACTGGGTCTGGTGAATCTGGATCATCACTTTTTTGCTCTCTTGAAGTCCCTGAGATGAAAGGCTGACGATCTTCAACTTTTTGATGAAACAGTCAAGACTCAGCTGATGGACAGCATTCTTCCTCTCTGTTTAAAGCTCTTTGTAGCAAGCCAAAGAATTCTGAATTTCTTTTGCAACTTTGGCACTTCTAGTCTCATTTTCTTCAATTATTCTGATGGAACTCTCAATGTGTTTAAAAAATTCAGTCATTTGTTTTGTTGTATGCTATTTGATGGGCTCAGCAACAAAGGGCTCCTGATTTCTGATGGAAAACATCATCATTCATGTTGTTTTCCATTTCCAGTAGATCTTCATTAGTAAGCTCTGATAAGTAGAACTCGAGCAATTCATCCATATTTGTGTCATCTATAAGTGATAATTTTTAAATGAAAATTTTTTTAATTTAAAAAATTAATTTACTTTCTAAAATCGCATTATAGCAAAACCACTTAAAGTGAGATCGTGTATAACAAGGGATACCTGTATTCTGTATAGTCTGAGTTTCAGTAATTTGGCACAGCTTCAGTTATGCTCATCTTGAACTATCATTATTACTTTATTTTATTATGTTGTCATGATTTGCATGTATATTTTGCTCGTTAAGCTTAAAATTTGTTATAAAATTTTTCATATCTGAATTAAAACAGTAGTTGATAGAATTGTACTAAATATTTATATATTTCTTGTATTTATAATAACTAATATAAATTACTTATATTAGCTGTTTTAAATAATAGATTTATTAATGAAAAAAGTTTAATATGATTCTTAATTGCTAAATACATAATTATTGAAAAGAAGATTCCATTTAAAAATAATGTATGTACAGTTCGTTCCAAAAAGTTTGTCACCTGCTTCGCAGGGGCTGAGCTTACCGGATGTTGATCGGTTATAAAGTTTGTCAGTTCGGATCGTGCATAGTGGAAGCTAAAAATGGACGCGTCAGTTCTGACTAAGAATAGGAGAAGGGTCGATTACAGTGCTCTAAACTGAAAAGACTAATCGCTGCTCACTATTTCAAGCTAGGCAGGCTTTCTAGTTACGAATAGAGTAAATAGATAACATGCTGTAATATCATTTTTTAAATTTTGAATATTGGTAATTATGAGTATGATATTTACAGATTTATTTTTTTAAATTCTAATATGCTAATATAAATATATCGTATTTGTTTGCTGTCATATATTATATATAAACTGTATATAGAGTTGTTTTATATGTTCCCATCGAGGATAAGAATGAAATTTTATTTGCATAAACCGGTTTTTTTGAAGTTATTATATAAATTTATATTGATATTTAAAAATTGAAAAATGATTTCATCGGGGACCAGACCCGAGACGCGAACCCGGGTCCTCCAGGGTGGTACGCCAACGCGTTACCACACGGCCATCCGGCCGCCCGTCACGACGCGTTGAGTTACCAAGACGCGTCACATTGCGTCGCTTTCCTACTGACTTCCGGGTTAGTAAGAAGGCGAGCGACGCAATGCAAGACTTAGTTGCAACGCGATGCTTCGTGACGCTTCTTGACGGATCATTTTGGACCAGTTTCCCCTACACAGCTTACTGTACAATATCTCTATTTGCTCAGTACGCATTAAACGATGGAAACGATTTAGTTTTTATTATTTTAAATTTTCTATAACCTAAGTGTGAACCAGGCTTAGAGACACATGCTTAACGCTTAAATCCATCTCTTCCACCTGCTGGTTACTAATGAATACAGAGAGCTTTTAATACTGCAAATACAGTACTGATGAACTTCGGGATGTAAGCCACTTACATGCCCTTGATTAACGATTGCCCTTGATAAATACAATACCAAAAGGAATATTTGTTTAGACGTTTTTACTGGCGGATGGCGGATGGCGTCTTATATGTTATCAGATTTGAATGAAATTCATAATATTATTGAGATATGCTAGAATAGAAATTCTCAGGAAAAATTTTATGTGATTGCATATAAAATTTTCAAAAATTTTGTGTTTTGACAATTTAGTGTGGTGGCCATAAATACCATCGTAGCAAAGTATTTTCACGTTGAAACCAATTCAATCTTATGGATAATCAATCATGAATGGTAACAATTCCGTGATGAGATTTAAAATAGTCTTTGTGAATTCGGTGACATAACTGAACTTAAATATGATAAAAGTTTATTTTTTTGTGAGAATGAGA
The DNA here is from genome assembly GCA_000484575.1 of Olivierus martensii. Taxonomy (NCBI): domain Eukaryota; kingdom Metazoa; phylum Arthropoda; class Arachnida; order Scorpiones; family Buthidae; genus Olivierus; species Olivierus martensii. The sequence continues at coordinate 11,906 of AYEL01065375.1, forward strand.
ATTTTCTTTATTCAATCATTCGATTTTTATTGAAATAATAAAAATATTTTTTAATTAAATAAATAGCATTTACTGATTTGGATTAGTAAAAGCAAGATCTCTCATAATAGAGATTTTATTGATGGCATCTCTTAATTTATTTTAAATCATATAGTTTCCTAAAGCAATAAATAGAATTCGAAGATAGATATATATCTGCAATTTCTTAAACTCTTATTTCCGACTTAACAAAAATTTTTCATGTGGCCACACTAAATCTTCTTGTGGTCGCATTTCAGAATATCTGTGTTGTGCTAGAGGATCGTATACTGTATGTTTACCCTAAAAATGATTAAAACTGATTCGCTTATTATTGCATAATATTGCGCGTTAATATTTAATTGGAATATATTTTATATTTATATTTCATACAATCATATTATACATCCAACTGTACATATTATACATCCATACTGTACAGTTCGTTCCAAAAAGTTTGTCACCTGCTTCGCAGGGGCTGAGCTTACCGGAAGTTGATCGGTTATAAAGTCTGTCAGTTCGATCGTGCATAGTGGAAGCTAAAAATGGACGCGTCCGTTCTGACTAAGAATAGGGGTTTGGTATACGAATGAGATGGGTCCATTACAGCGCTCTGAACTGAAAAGACTAATCGCTGCTCACTATTTCAAGCTAGGCAGGCTTTCTGGTTACGAATATAGTAAATAGATAACACGCTGTAATATCATTTTTTAAATTTTGAATATTGGTAATTATGAGTGTGATATTTACAGATTTATTTTTTTAAATTCTAATATGCTAATATAAATATATCGTATTTGTTTGCCGTCATATATTATATATAAATTATATATAGAGTTTTTTTATATATTCCCGTCGAGGATAAGAATGAAATTTT
>AYEL01065376.1:0-71336 GCA_000484575.1 Olivierus martensii
TAAATATCACGTAGAAAAGCAACTTGCTCTTTATCATATATGTAATAAAATAAGCTCACTTAGCAAGTTCTACATAAATTTATTGCAGTATAACGTTTTCGGACTGCATATCAGTCCCTCTTCAGTACTGTTACACACAATTTTATATTCTAAAATGGAACAGTTTATAGAACAAACAATTTAAAAAATACAGTATTTTTTAAATTGTTTGTTCTATAAACTGTTCCATTTTAGAATATAAAATTGTGTGTAACAGTACTGAAGAGGGACTGATATGCAGTCCGAAAACGTTATACTGCAATAAATTTATGTAGAACTTGCTAAGTGAGCTTATTTTATTACATATAAGTATCTTATCCCTTGATAAACATATTAATTTAAGACTGTGCAAAATTTTGTTGATAAATATTTATTAGATTTAGAGAATTTGAGTTCCTAAGATTGAAAAAAACTAAAAATAGCATTTTGAGAAAATCAATTTTAAAGTTTTCTAAGTTAAATATATAATAATAAATTACCCCCCAAAGGCTTTTTACGCTCCTGCTTCATAAAGAATGCCTTCTTTTGCATCTTGTTTATCATTTATTTTTGCTATTTTCTTTTTTTTTTATTTTTCTTTCTGACTCTGCTTCACTGGTAGAAAAGAAAATTAAATGGAGTCATTTAATTTTCTTTTTAAACATTGTGTGGCTCTATCCAATTGATTTTTGCTAATTGGAAAAATTTAAAGTTTCTAGAATGCTGAAAAAGCCTTTGGAAACCCATATTAAATTGCAAAACTGCTAATGAAGCTGCAATATTGATTGATTTGGCTGATGTAAACAAAATCTATGGACATTTCTGCTAAATAAGAGAATGGAGGCTTTCATTAGTATTTTGAGTCTTGTTTCTTGTGCATTTTTCTAGCAACTCTATGTTGGATAAGCATTTATAAATTAGTAAAACAGCTTCACCAATATATTTAGGTAGTGTTGGCTTATGAGATCTTTTCTCTTCTGGATTTTCTTGGGCTCTATTGTAATGACACCAAGAATGAGGGCCAGTGGGACAAAATCTATGATGAGGTTCATCATCAGTAGATACCATATGGAATAGTGAAGCAAATATGGCATTTTTCATTTTAGTAGTGTCAGGAGCATTGTCTTTCAAAGATCTACCATTATAATTTTGCATTTTCTCAATTGTCTCATTTGTTAATTTTCCTCTACCTCCCAGATTATTTCCTGACAATTTGTTGCTTTCTTTTAATTTTCGTAGAGCTGTACCCATTCTCTTCGATAAATGATTAATGCATTCCTTTTTTGTTATTTTAAAGTTGTCACCATATATATTTTTTTCACAGAGCTTTAAATAGCTCTTGCTGTCCCCATCGGATAAAACTGTCAGATATCTAAGTTTATATTTATCGACTGATCGTCCAAATAATAATAATGCTGCCTCAACTTCCATTGCAGCAGAAGAGCCTTCAAAATTGATTTGACAATCATGATTTTTATATTTGGAGAGAAAAAACAACCATGGCAGTATTTACTTATTACTGCAATATCAACAAGGCCTGTCAATAAATCTATTACAGCACCAACTCCAAACATTGAAGAAAATCCTCTTTTGTGCCAACTTCCATCATAACTTACAGATATGTTTAAAATTCCATCATCAGTATTATGTTCTTCAATAGCATTATATTCTTTTTTAATAATGCAGCAACATGAAGGAAATGTTTCTCAAGAGTTTCATTTGAAGCTTGGGCAATTTTATCATTCATGATTTGAAATAATCTCAAGCTTATGGTTTTTGGAATATCCATAAAAGATAAAAAGTTTGCAAGTTTGCTATATCCTATGCCATTCTGCTTAGCTGAACAAACTGCTAACAATGTACTATTATAAGTTTTATTTTTTAAATTATAACTGGCACTGCTAACTTTTGATAAAGATTCTTGACAAATTTCACAAAAAGTACTAAAAACTGAAGCCATACCTTGTCTTCATTCCAAAAGTTTGATGTTCTGTTGTCCACATTTTGGGTAGGCAAGAGAAGAAATCATTTTTTGCAAAGATTCCATTGCTTCAATTCTATAACCAGAAAATGATGTCAATGAGAAACTATCAGAAAGAGCTTCAAAATATTTTTCTTTTCATTCTGCTGCTGGTTGTTCATCAAAAGCAACACTAATATTAGTAGGAAAGCAGTTTGGATCAAGATTTTCTATCTGCTCATTACTAAAAGACACTTCGTTTACATCCTGTTTTCATATTTTTGCAGCACATCCTCTTGCTTTTGAGGCCCGTTTTTTAATCCAAAACTTTGTTTCAATTTTCTTTTCATTCTCGGCATAATGTTGATAAAATTAACTTTTTTTAACAAATAAAGTAGAAAAAAATCACAATAACGTTGACTATCTATCGACTGACAATGTGATTGAAGATGAAGATGCTATCGTGCATGTGCAACTGTCAACTGAACAATAAGAGCAGGTAAAATTTCACTCGACAATGAGATGTGGCGATATATCGAAAAACTTCACCAATAAAGTACTCGTTTGCATCAACCTTTACATTTCTCAACTGGTTTGAGATTATAGCAGGAAAGACAAAGAAATGAGGTTTCCAACGATATATGACATGGGCCGCCATCTTGAAAGATGATGATGTCTATGATTGATGAAAATTGATACAATTTCTATTTTAGCAGACGATAGAGGAAGTAGATGATTTATATTTTTATTGATTACAACATTAATAGTTTGATTTTTCACATAATTTTTACATCAAAAGATGCAAAAGACTTTATAGATTACAAAAATCACAAAAATGAAAAATCAATATTTTGACCATTTTTGGCCAAAATCCAGTAGTGTGTCCCCTTAAACTGATTTCTTCACAATTTTTTCTATTTAAGATTTCTTTAATTAATATAAGGCCTACTTTTACTAAAAATAGCTATATTAGTAATGCTATTATTATAAACATAATTTCATTTATCATCAAATAATATTGCTACATTAAATATTTTAAAAAAGTACATCTTTACACATTTTTACAATAAACATAAATCAGATGCATTCTGCCAGAATGATTTTTGAAATTAAAGTTCCATTATAAAACCTGATTGTAAAAAAAATGTTTTTCCACTTACAGACAAGAGATTTTTTGTGCAATTGATTTTTAACATTATGTATTCTATAGCATTGATATGTTAATATCAACACTACAGAATATAGTAATGCCAATATATTTGACAAGAGTCAGCAACAATGCAAGAACATTTCAATGTATACAACATGCTGACATAATGAACACATGGCTATAAATGTGCTAATATAATGTTCTGTTTTTGACACAGTATTTTATATTGATTTGTCAACATTTGATGCTATTTTGGTAACACAAGTCTGTATGAAAATTACACACAACAACCAAACATATATGTCAGGAAGACTGAATTTAAAATATACTTACTAAATTTTCTGCATAAAACATGGAATCAGTCTATCTGGTCTTGTTCCATGATTCTTGGATATGGTACAGTTTAATTTTCATAATCAGATAATGAAATTTCAGTTTTTAATAAATTTTTTTAATGCAATCGGAAAAGATCAATATTGTAAATTTTGTGAAATTGCAAAAAAAAATCTTTTAATCTATATTTCAGGATTATTATTTTTGTTCATGAAATGAATATTAATACATTATGAGTAACAAAAAAGACTCACATATACTATGGTCATAGAAAATGTTTTTTAAATTTTAGAATAATTCAGATTTTCAAAATTGCAAAAAAATTATTTATCATTTCTGCTTTCTTTTTGCAAAAATTAATTAAAAATTTAAAAATATCGCAATTATTAAATATATTATTGCATATAAATCAAAAAATTTTTCAAAAAAAAAAAAAAGTGTTGATTTATACATGGGACAGTCAAAAATTGGGAAAATTTTTCATAAGATCAAGGTTCACTAGCTCAATCATGCAAAGTTCCTTCACATCAGACGAACAATCTACCATATTTATTCCTAAAAAAGATTATCTTATTCTTTTGATTTTTTTTTAAATTAAACATATGTGAATATATATTACCATGAAACATCCATAAATATTGCAAAAATACTACTATTATCCATATTGGTATTGATATATCAATCAATATTATGTCAATACCAGTATCAAACACATTGACACCTATATTAATATAATATTAACAAAAATTTCATACATTACACTAGTACAAAAAACTGTTGAACTATAAATGGAAAATGACTTATGATCAATTTTATAATTGAATTTTTAATTTTAAACATTGATTTTTCAGGATGCATGTATGATTTATATCATCTTTTATATTACAAAAAACAAAAATATTTTTTTAAAATAAATAATAGCAGGTATTATTATTTTAATTTTAGATGAAAAATGAAATAACTGAGCATAATAATAATAATAATAATAATAAAATATTTATGCAGTTATTATACTTATGCTCAGTTTTCAAGTCTTGATATTATACTATGATTTTTATTCTAAAATATATACAGGTAGCTCTTGTTTATGAATTCCCACTTAAGTTCCCAGGTTTGCTAGTTTTTCAAATATAAAATATCAAATGCAATTAATGTTCAAAAATATGAACATTAATTGCAATAAATAAATGTTAAACATTCATAAATACAGCATTTCAAATCATATATGTAGTTATATAATACAAGTGGATTTGTAGCAGAAACTCCAAAATCTGCTACTGAAATTAGAAAAATCAAAAGGCAATAAAAGAAGCAGAAGTAATGTGCATTCTGGCCACCATGGTTTTACCAACATATTATATAAATAACTTTCATTCCCAGATTGTGCCTAAGGGAGTAGCTCATCTGCTTATGTTAATAAAAATGAAAAATAAAAACTAACATTTATATGTTTGTTAAATAATTTCATTATTATTGTAATTTTCTTGAACTTAAAGGCCATGTTTTCATCTCTTTAGATAAATAAATCATTGTGCATTATAAACTATTGATTTTGTTGACTTTTATTTAATTTTACTATGGTCAAGTTTCATTGCAGAAAATGGAACTCCTGTTTTTAACATTATGTCCATGGGAAATTGATTCTTAGTTACAAGTTCTTACTTTACAAGCTCACTCCAAGAATAAATCAACTCAAAGTTGAAAACTACTTGTACTTCATAAAAATATATATAAAATCTTTTACCTAACATATTTTCTCTATCAACTCCTATTCGAATTAACGCATTGCCATCCCAAGTTATAGCCCAAACTAATCCTGTAGGTCCTACAGAAATTTGATTAACTTCACAACCTGAAGGAGTTGGAATGTGAATCCATTTTATGCCTTCAGGACAAATAATTGTTACTCCATATCTAAACATTACCTATTAGAAAAAATATAAATCAATATAACAATTTAAATCAGAAACAAAAATATACAATTATATTTTGTTTGTAAATAAAATGAATTATAAACTATTTAATTTATTTATTAAAATGTTGATTAAATTATTGCAATTTAAATTAAAACTGATATATTTAATATCAATGTAACAAATATGATGAATTAGAGTACTGAATAAAAAAAAATGGAATTTTGTTCTGTCTGGCTTCTAATACACACACATAGGGAGTCCTAGTTGATGAAGGTTAATTGGGCCAAGAAAAGGGAATCTACAAAACAGGAACAAAATTACATAATAATTTTGCATTAATAAAAATAAGATTTAAATAGGAAATTAACATTATAAATGATGCAAATGAAAATAATAAAAATTTATTTAATTATTATTTTTAAGGATGTTGAAGAAAGATACAATGCAAATTACTTGACTATCACTTTATGATAAATAACTTCTACTTTCATATGAAATGCATAGTTTGCACTTTTTTTTATCTATAATTGAGAGGTGTTTTATGATTGGCACTTTACTTTGAATTCATAACAACAACAATAAAAAAACAATACTTTCTGGCATTTTTATTGAATTTTGAATTTATTGGATCCAATACTTCTAATACTTTGTAAGAAACATAACAGTAAAAAAGAATCATTGCAAAAAGTATTAATAAATTAAATTCAAACATGAACACATAAAATTTATTGCAATTGCTCTAGCACAATAACAATTTTGCAATCAGGTACACCAATTAGAAGACTTAACAGTAAAGTTGATTGTGATGATACTTGATGTATTTAATGAAACAAAATTATGTTTAAACATAGAATTAAAAACAGTATTAATTGCACCTTATAAATGCAGTGAATTGTATAACAAGAATCCACTATATTTTGCAAAGTTTACTATCAAAATTATGTAATTATATTTTGCAAATTTTAGATTTAGAAATTATTTTAAATTTGGATTACATTTGTTTATGTCTACTGATTAATAGTTAAAATTATGATTTTTAATTAACTTTTTATTGTAGAAAAATTTTGTCTTAATCCATGCTTGAATTGGAAACTTCTGAAAAAGTGCTTTATCTTATACTACTAGGATTAATAAATATTATATTTGATTATATTTGCACATATATAATAGATTATGACTAATCACATACAAAAGTACTACTTTAAAAAAAAATTTAAAGGTACAGTTAATTAATCATTCTTTTGTATGTTAATAGATTTAATAAGTTGTTATATTATTTTATTTATATTAATCAAACATAATAATTGTAAATTTTGTTGTTTTAAATCTCTTATGATGTAATACGATTACCATAGCAACATAGTTGCTTTATTCCTTCTTCGAATTTGATTTGAACTTTTAGAACAAAGTGCATGAATATGGTGAATGAGCCAAAAATGTTTGTGTTTTTAATGTTAACAAAATGGTTATCAGTTTATCTCAGCTGCTATTAGTGCTAGTTTATTCTCTTTCGTTAAGTTTTTTGAGTATAAGCAGTTATTAAAGTCTCATTGTGTAATATACCATATATGCTTGTGTATAAGCAAATAAATTTTTTCAATTAAAAAAAAATTTTGAAAAAAGAGAGCCAGCTTATGGATTATATAATCAAAAATCGAAAAAATTTTCATAAAAAAGTAAAGATTGTAAACTTTTCATAAAAATTAACACAAAAGACTGGAGCACTTCTAAGTAGAAAAAACAAAAGTTTATTAAGTTGCTAATTTCATACATAGAATAACATTTTTGGCCAAAAATAAAGCATCTTTAGTTCAGAGAATATATAGAATACTGAAGGGAGCACAAAAATTCAAAAAACATCAAACAGAAGAGCTTTAAAATAGATCATATGACAAGTAAAACAGCACTAAGATATGTGCAAACATTGGCAATAACATATGAGAATTAATTCAATTCAGTTCCATGCAATACACCTAGCTGTTCGTAATAAAGATCAATTCTTTCAATTTTTTGTTAAAAATATGTGAATATATATTGACTGTACATAATTTAACATAATCATAATTCAACATTTACTTAGGGGATTACACAATCCAAATAACCCTAACCAGCCAAGTTTCCCTTAGTGATTTATTTTTGAATTAACTACCAAATTAATAATTATTAATTAATTTATGCTATGGTGCCACCATCTATTGGATTAATAATTATTTTAAATTTAGGCTAAGGTGGCCTAAATTTAAAATAATTAAGTCATCTGTTATTTAATAATTAAACTATAATTTTTACTAATTTCCCAAAATTAAAAATTTGCCTTGGCCTAGAATTAAACCAGGATCTTCAATTTACTGTCCCAACGCCTTTACCATCAGACATTTGCAGATTCTCGAAATCAGATATCTGCTGATGTCTTGGTAGTCTAACTGGTTAATCTATTTTAAAAGAATATCAGGTGTGTAAATATGAAACAAGAATTTGCCAATAGATGGAGCCACCTGTCAATGTATCTTTCATCAAACCGCGTCATCGGCGGCACCAATGTGTACTTTTGACATCTGTCAACAACATCCAAATCAAAACCATACAAGTTTCATACAATAGCGCATGTTTTATACGTGCTAAAAATGTCAACTTTTTGTGCCTAAAGTTACGATTTGCGGACCATCATTGATTTTTTGTTACATTTAAAGATGTGGAATTCCGGACGGACGGAAAAGCGGAATTGACAGGCAATGGCCTAAAATCCCGGTCTTGAATACTATCATATTATATATATATAGTATTCAAAGTAGTCTTGCTTCATTCACAACAATATATAAAATTTTTCCTATCATATTAATCAATTTTATTATTTTTATTATAATCAATAATTATAATAAAAATACAATCTAAGAATACTGTCAACGATAGTATTCAAAGCTATCATCTTTATAAATACAAATATTATATACTTTGACTATATTTGGGAAATCGATGAAGGCTTTTATTAGCTGATGTCATCTGGCATCCATAATGCTGGCATCTAAAAGGAAGGCATGGCTGCACTTTGATTGTTTTAATCAAATATTAAATTTAATTAACCTAAAAAATTAAAAGTGAAAACACACTATAAATTTATTTAGATAAGATTTACATTAAATAAATCTGAACAGAAGTTCATGCCAAATATATTACAATATGTCAAAAGTATTTAATTGATAAATTCAATGATTATATAAATTAAAGTTTATTGAGAGAAATTAAATTACAGTTAAGAATGATACCGGAACAATATATCTTAGCTGAAATTTACTGTAATATAAATAAAAAATAAATAGAACTGACTATAATGTATAATAAGCATGGGCTTAAATTTAGGCTTAACTAAAGAAAAACAAAATCTTTTACTTACGTTTGTAAGAGACAGAATTCCCGTTGTTAAATGAATATAGTGTTCTGTATCAATTTATATATAAAATTATGATAAATAAATCTCTCAAAAATAAATATAAAACTTAGATAATTTAAAATAAATTCCACAACTAAAATTAAACCAAACCGGTAGTATAGCCACCAACCGCTAGGAGCGCTACGATAGATGTGCTACGTTGATCCTCATAGAGGTTGAAACGCTTAACTTATAGGCAGCTTTGGTCAAAACGATCTTTTCCCCTAGTGAAAGAGTTAAATGTTAAGATTTTTTAATCAGCAACTTACAAATAATTACTAATTTTTATTCCACAGACAAATCAAAAGGTGCTTCATTAATAATAATATGAGAAACAGGAACGCGGGTCGGATGTGGTGTGTCTCTCCTCACCTCCGAATTTCTATTTCTTTTTTTTATCATTATATATTTTTTTATTTTATTATTAGAGAGGAGAACGGAGAAAGGAATGCGGGGGGAGGGAGGAAGAGAGAGAGAAGGAGAGAGAGATATCGCAATGTGACACGCAATCATATGTATCCATAATTATGCAAAAAAGCTAACTGACACGAACTTTGACAGAATTTTATTACAGTAAATTTTAATAGTTGTAAATGGCGCTAAATTACATTTTTTAAGAAATAAAACGAAATATTATAACAGAAAAAAAGTACATAGTACAGTCGTACCTCGGTATACGACCTTAGTACTTATTTTTATATTTTTATAATTGAAAACTTATTCAATATGTTATATATTATTGTTGTTATCGTCGACTTATAAATATTAATTTCTGCTGCGTATTTCCATCACCTGAGAGCTCGAAATGCCGAATCGCTGCTCTTTTTCACTGCTACTTTTTCCCAGTGAATATGACGTCAGTAGCTGCGATCACAGTCGCTGCGAATGTGAACGCGCTTCAACACTACTCTCAATCGGCGATGAATATTCGGAGTTAAGAAAAAGGCTATAAAAATATTAATACAGTTTGCATCAAATTTATTTGTTTGAAACTGGGTTTTCAAATTTAGTTGCAATAAAAAAAATATCGGTCACGTTTAGATCCAGATTACTAATAATAATATTAGTAATCTGTGTTTAGATCCCGAAAAGAATTTGCGGCTTGCCGTCTGAAATATTAAACCAAACATGGAAGAAATTATGAATTCCATGGAAGCAGAGCCATCACATTAATTTAAAAAATTGTTTTTTTAATGTATTATAATTTTTTTTTTTTTTGTTAATATACAGTTTTTTAAAAAATCTTTTATAAGATTGCATGCACTGAAATATACTATAAAGATATGAATTTGTATGTGGTAAAACGATTTTTACATCGACGTAAACAACAGCAAATTTACCTATCCATTTAAACAACAGCAAATTTTGTTGTGTATTAGAAATGTATCTGGGAAAATACAATAGCTTCTATTATTTTATTTAATAATTAATTCATAAATTGCATTTCATATTTCTACATTTAATAAGTTCTGTTTATTGTTTTTATAGAAATTCACTTAAAATATTAACATCTTGAGGAAGACATGGAGTGACAAGAGAAGAATCAAAGGCAAAGTAATTTTTATGAAGTAATTACTTTTTAAATAATCACACAGTATTATATCTATCTCTATTAAGTTACAATATTATTATTATGTATTTTTATAGTTATATGTTCAAAAATTATTATAAAATAAAATAAAGCATTTTAATTAAAGTGTATTTGTATAATTTTTGCATCTCAGTCAATTTTCTCAAAAAATAGGAATGCAAATCTTATGCAAGAAATTTTTGAAAGGGCTATTTTATAGATAACTTTCAGTGTATGACAAAAGATATGAAATAGAATACTATAGATATGAAATATTTTATTTTTATAATAATAATATCCATAATATTTGTTAAAAATTAAAATTTTATTATTATATGCACTTTATTTATACTAAATTTTCTTTTCCTTTCTGCATCATGACTTCCACTTTGTATAATGAACTTACAATTTTCATATGGAAATATACTAAATAGCTGTTATATTTCCAGTTACACTTTAGAATAGATATAAACTCACAAGGGACCTTCACAATTTTGTGAATTCAACTGCTGAAAATGCATAGTACCAATTGATAGAGCATTTTACAAAACCTCTAAACAGACAACATTTATCAGCAGACTGCTGATTAGACGAAAACTATAGAAGTTCAAAGTTCACAGAATAATTGGTATTATCTAATTTTCAACAGACATAGTACATGTTTAATTGCAAGCATTGTAAAGGCCTACCTTAAAGATGATTGTGTGATTCAGACAAAAATGGGAGGAACAGTGAGCACATTTGAAGAAAGATAAAGATGAACAATTGGATTCAAGCATATTTCCCAAATATTGAAATTGAAGCAGTAATCAACAGGTTTAATGAATGTTTTAGATCACTGTTGAGATATCCAGTTTTGTAGAAAGAGTATCAGATTATATTTGGTAAATTGGAGCTTTAAACTGGAAGTTGAGTGAGTTTCTTCAATTTCTATACTTGTTTGTTAATAGAAGGATTGTCATTTATAACATAGGACTTCTTTTTTAATTCAATAACAATGGCCTTGACCATTCTAACATCCTCTGCTTTATTTATTTTTTAGTTCTGATGACTTGCACTTGACTCCATTCAATGCTGACATCACACTGGTAGAAATGCTTGACAAGCACTGTGTTAAAGGCCACCATTTCTATACTATTTTTGGGTTCCTTAATCGGATGACTAGGGATCTTACAGTACTTCCAACATATATTTCTCAACCTATTTAAATCTTTGTTATAGATAGGAATGGTGTATATTCCATCTCGTTGAAGTAGTAGTATTGGTGGTTTAATGTTTTTTAAAGTGTGGAAAGTAGTATGCAAACAAATGTATGGTAAAATTTTATTATCCCTTCTTAATGCTCTGTTTAGGGGTTCAATCGCTTTATGATATTCAATTGGATGAAAGTGGGTTTTGACTTGTGAGATTGCAGAAGTGGTAGAAATGATTTGCATGTATCTGTCAATGGATTTATCAATTTTTCTTATGAATGTTGGGTCATATCTATGCATTACTGCCCGATCTACTATGTTGTTATATTCTGTTTGCTTGCTTATATCATCAGAGCAATGTGTTCGTAATCTTTGTAAGAGGTAGCAGAATGCTGCTATTTTGTACTTAAAAGGGTCAAGACGATTTGGGAATAAAGGCTGGTGGTTAACTCTCCTTTCTATATACACATATGAAGAATTTCTTATCAGCTATATGGATTTGACATCCAAAATAAGGACATTGTTATTCAATTGCTGTTCTAGTTTAATATCTAAGCCTAAGGCATAATCCTTAAAGTAATCGATGATACACCCTACATTTTTGGAGTTGCTGCATACAATAAATAAATTGTCCATATTCCTTTTGAGAAATTTGAGATCAATATATAGCATAGAATTTTCAAAATACTTGAAATAGCAACTATAAGCAACCCAGTCCATATGGAATTTTCCACATTCTCCTACAGGCAGTTTTTCCCTACTTTTAGGCCAGTTTCAAAATGTTGACTTATAAAGATGATAGTTGGAATCCATACTATTATTTAGTTTCATTAGTTTAATTATATTCTGTTAAATGGAAAATTAAAAACTATGTATTTTTTCTAGGTTACAATGAATATGAATTATAAATTGAGTGAGGATATTATTTATGGTAAGTATAGAATATCCAAAAAAACATCCACATTAAGGAAACATATTGTTTATTGAATAAACGATTTATCTTACTTTTTTTGGCTTATTGTTTGCTTTTATTTAATATCTAAAGTAAGAAGTTTTCCTTATTCATTATAATTATCAAATTATTTTTATAATTTGATTTGCCTTTGTTTTGTTTTTAAGTATTCATCTTTTGAATTTTTTATTTAATTTCTGGATAAATTCATGTTAAAATTTCAACATCAGACATACCTCAACTAACAAATATATAAGTTATAATTTGCTCATATCTCTGAAAATAATCATTGTCAAACTCATAAATCAATGTTTTGTTTATTTTAATTAAAAAATTCATTCCTGAAGTTTATTGTCATCTTTTAAATTATCCAATTTATGTCTTTCTTGCTTATAATTATATTTTTTATATCTTTTGAGCTGGGAATGAGATCCAAATTTCATTGTGGAAAATTTAAACAGTCCACTTAGCATGGCCCTTAGAATACTTAAATAGCAACCATAATCAACTCAACTATGAGGAATTTTCCACATTCTCAACATAAGCAGTTTTTCCCTGCTTTAAAACCAATTTTAGAATGTTGACTTATAAAGATATGGGATGGAATCTATACTATTGATATTATTTTCATTATTTTATTTTTTTATCAGTTTGAATGTATTCTGTTAACTGGAAAATTAAAAAACTATATAATTTTTTTATAGGATACAATGAATATGAATTATAAATTGAGTGAGGATATTATTTATGGTAAGTATGGAAAATAAAATAATTGTTAAATAATGTACTGTTTAAACTTTGAAATTAAATTATTTACACTATAAAAATGTTGATAAAAAAAGCAGTTAATGTATATATATATATATACTGTATATCCTTTCTAGTATAAATGCCTTAAATGAATTTGTTGCCTCTACAAAATTCTATTCATTATCTGATTTTTGATAAATCTCTTGTTTATTATCTGATAAATATTCAATGGCAGATTTAAATTGTTGACATTTTTAGACAATAATCTATATAATCACATTTACTGTTGGAAAAAAATTATGCAGTTTTAAGTGCTCCTTTTGTTTATGCTCCTAGATAATTGCATAAGTTTGCTTATGCAAAAATTTTTTCATATTCATATTGTATGAGAACTGTTTTCTTATTCATTGACATATAGTAATGAATTTAAAATGCTACTGAACCAATCTTCTTATTCTATTGTGTACTATGCCACCAGATGATGTCATTTTGTGATGTCACTGCCATCTCAAAGTGAAACAGAATATGGAGTTAAAGTTATGACAAATAGGATTTCTGCATAAATAATTTTGTAATCATATGTGTGTATATATATATCATATTTTCAATGTTTTGTCAATTTCATTTAACAATGTTTGTTATGTACAAAAATATAAGACGACAAAATATTTTAAACTAAAATCTTAATTTTAATGAATTATTATTATTAATTTTCAATTATGTTGTTTATTATCAATTAATCATTAACAAATCAGCAATTGTTAAAGTTTGAAGAATATGATATTGCTTTACTTAAATGCTGAATAAAAGATAATCCTCAACTTATGACAAGGATCGGTTTAAAAATTTTCTAACCCCATCGTTTTAAGTCAGAAATGCTCAAAATTTATGGATTTTTCACAACTAAATCTTACTAGGATACTATATATTATCTTAATAAACATAAAAAACCCAAAACTACAAGGATCAGATACAAAAAAAAAGACACTTTCCATGTATCAGACCATTGAGTCCGGGAATCGAAACCTAGTTCAATTGCATTGACCAATAACAGAATTTATTGATTCATTGATTGCCTTAAGTATAAGTTGGTTGTAAGTCAACGACTATATGTACTCTGATGTAATTATTTTAGAGCCAGTAATGGAAATTTATTTGGTGTAGAATATTTTAATAAGGATAGGCTCCCTACAAGATATCATCCAAATCAATGTATCATTGCAGATGCAAAATGACAGCTTAAGAATTTGGAAGTTTTTTGTTCTAATAGAGTTAATGAATACTCTAGAGCAGCGCTTCTCAAACTTTTCCACTTGGTGACCCCCTTTTACCTTTAGAAAATATTTTCGCAATTCTGGGTATAGTGCTATATAAATTATGAATACGAATTAAAACATTTGCTAAAATTTCTGTGACCCCAAAATTTTGTTTTTGCACTTACACTTTGAGAAAGCACTGCTCTAGAGAGATAAGATGCTTGAAATTGAGGAAGAAGTGCTAAATAGTTTATCAAATAATTTGGCTAGTATACATGTAAATTGCCAGAACAGTTTGTATTAATTAGTCAGCAATGATGATAAATATACATAATCTTGACACATCTTGTTTTTGTCATCATCAAGATTGAATTTGTGTTCAACATTTTCTTCTTGTTAGGGTTTCTAAGGGAAAATCTATAGAATCCTGAAATGTGATTTTTTTTATTGATCCTTTAGAAAATATTTTCGCAATTCTGGGTATAGTGCTATATAAATTATGAATACGAATTAAAACATTTGCTAAAATTTCTGTGACCCCAAAATTTTGTTTTTGCACTTACACTTTGAGAAAGCACTGCTCTAGAGAGATAAGATGCTTGAAATTGAGGAAGAAGTGCTAAATAGTTTATCAAATAATTTGGCTAGTATACATGTAAATTGCCAGAACAGTTTGTATTAATTAGTCAGCAATAATGATAAATATACATAATCTTGACACATCTTGTTTTTGTCATCGTCAAGATTGAATTTGTGTTCAAGATTTTCTTCTCAAGACAAATCTTTATGATTGTGTTTTTGTTAGGGTTTCTAAGGGAAAATCTATAGAATCCTGAAATGTGATTTTTTTATTGAATAATAGTATTATGGATTCTTCCTCAACATCTTTACAGCCAACACCACCTGGATAATATAATTCAATTAACTAGTCAAAAAATTAAAGATCAATTATTAAATAATAGATGGTGCTACTGTAGTCTAAATTTAATTAATTATTAATCCAATAAATGATGACTATAGTTTAATTCCAATATAGTACATTAAGGATCATTGGCTCATTTAAAACATAACTGGATTTTCTTCAATCTAGAAGCAGAAGGATCTCTGCTTCTAGATTTTTTACATAATAGACAAAATTTATGACTCCAACATGATATTATCCCCATATTTGGATGCAAAATATATTGACTTTAATTTTTTAATATGGTCTTAAATGGATTGGACGTGGTGATAGAATGTTCTTGCTATCAAATTTGCCTAATCTGACCCCTTAGGAATAATGGAGTTATGTCAAAAATATAATTTATGCAAGAAAGCTCCCAGATGTATTGACCTTACAGGATAGAATAATAATTGCGTTTGAAATAGCAATTCTGCACTGTTGGAACATGGCTGTAATGTGTTTATAGCAAGTGTAAATTTATGTTGAAGCTGGAGATGATAATTTTAAATACTTTTAAGAGATCTCAAAATTAGTATTAATCATTATTTTATTTTTTTTTTGCAAATTCAATAGAAAATGCAACAGATGTGCATGCTTATTTTTATTTATATCTTTCCACAAAGTCACTTCAGAATGAGTAGGAACTATTTGCTATTCAGAAGCGAATTTATAAAATTTTAACCAACATTTTTATTGTTAATGAAAGATCAAATCAAAAAATGCAGAGCATTTTGGATTTTTTTTGTCAAGAATGAGATTTGTGCAGTTGACATCACAGGTCACATGTCAGAAGTATAAAAAGTCTGAGAGCTGGCATGTTTGTAGGCTTATTGTATCAGAAACAAAGAATGCCTAACTTGTGTTGTGCATTTGGGTGCAGCAATAATATTGCAAAGAAGACGTATAGAGAAAAAATGTCGTCACTTTTTCCTGCGTGGTAAGCCATCTCTCATGATAGAATGGCTTATTAGAATCAGACGTGATAAATTCAAGCCAACATCAACCAGTAGAATATGCTCTGAAAATTTTGAAGATGATTGCTTCCATTTTGAAAACTTTACAAATAGCAGTAGATTTTAATAATCTTCTATTTCCACCAAATTTTCTTTCAACAAAAGTTTAGTTAAGTCAAGCCCAAGGTTAAACCTAAATGAAAACAAATGGTGTATAACATAGAGCAGCGGTGGCCAACCTTTTTGAAAGCAAGTGCGCAACGAAAAATTTTTACAGCACGGTGAGCGCATGACCTTTTTTTTAAGTGGGTAGCAAATAGAAGAGAAATATGTTGGCGTTACAATAATATAATAAAATCATTATAGTTCATGGTACATAAATGGTAAATAATAAGTCTTTTGTTGAGAACATGGCGGATATGTGGTTCCCAAGACAGATGTTTATCGGTAATACAACCCAAATACTTAAATTCATTGATATAATTTAAAACAATTCCACTAAGCCTAATAGTTGGGTACGTAATTTTCTGCTTCCTCGAAATCAACATGAGATTAGTCTTATCGGGATTAAATTTCAATTTATTTTCCTCTTCCCAATTAGTGATTAAAGAAAGAACCAAATTACCTTTTCTTTCAAGAGACTCAAAGTCATTATCCTCAATGGTCACCAAACAGTCATCGGCAAAACAGACTATATTACAGCCCTGCGGCAACTTTATGTCAAAAATAGTGTTCATGAGAATGTTCCAAAAACCCGGACCGCAGGCGGATCCCTGCGGACATCCCATGGAAATGTCGCGCGTTTCCGAAATGTTATTTTCCAAAGACTAACTTGCCTCTTCGAGATATCAGCCGTTAAAGTATATAAATTACATGGGCATCCGTATCTTCGCAAATTGTAAAGAATCAAATACAAAGTTTATTCAGAGAGAGAAAAACATTTACAGTTAGTTCCATCTCTTCAATCACAAATATAATTCCAAAACATTGAGAGAATACTTATGATACCACTTATGATAGAGTATGGTCATACTTATGGTAGAGATGAAGAAAGCTATATCATCAACTAAAAATTATTTCTCTCTCTCAATAAACCATAGCTAAAATGAACTTTTGTTAAAGGAAAATTAAACTTAATGCAAATTCTCTAAATTATAAAAGAAATATTTGATTAATTGAGCTTAATAGAATATTCAGTAATAGCAAGTTTTTGGAGGATTTCAAAACAATCTATATTGTTCAATGTTCTAATACCATTAATTCATATATCTCTTATTGAGGGTCATAAGAGATATATGAATTAATGGCCTGCTGTTAGCTGCTCTCTCCCAAGCATATTCTATTTCAAAAGACTATGTAGATTAAAGATTGTTATGAGGGATATATTTATGTAACTTATATGTTTGATGTTCTATATCCAGTTAAAGATTGTACTGCTGAAGAAGGCTAAGAATATGCTGAAAGCACTTTGAATTAACTGAATAAAAAGCATTTAATATACAGTTTGAGCATAATTTATAAAGATATAATAATACTCTGCTTACAGAGGTGTAAAAATATTATAATTTTTAATGATAATTTGATTTATGGAGCACAGTATGATGCTAACTATAACAATAAAAAACATATATGTATCTGTTATGTTTTAGATGTATATTTTAATAATAATTCTAGAAATAATTTAAAATTGTTTAAAACTTCAATAGTTTTAATTTTTATTCAATTATTCTTATAGTACAGTTCATTCTAAAAAGTTTGTCACCTAAACGGAAGATGTTCGGCTTCCTTACAATACTTACAAACCAATGAGATTAATCAGTACAGGCGCGAATTCCAGTTTTGGATGATTCCATTTATTTTTCTAAGCAACAGGGTTAGGTAGGCTTAATCACAGGTGTTCAACCATTTTTTTCAAAAATTGATTTTGAGCATTTATTAGGAAAGTTTCAATTTATTAGTTACAAATTAATCTATATTATTATTAATTTTGGCAAAATGCAGTATTATGTAGTCGTAACTAAACGAGTAATTAAGCGATAAGTTGTTGAAGCGCCAAGCAAAGCACTGGTAATAACATAATGGCGACTACGGGAAGTATTTTATTTTATAGTTTTGTTTGAAAATGCATTAAGATGTTTTATTTGAAAATGTATGCTTCTTTCTGCATTTGTAATAAAATTAAAAACTGTTCTAAACAATTCTCATTGATAAAGTGTTTAATATCCGTTAATTGACCAAATGATAAAAACCAAACGATATTTATTTCGTTTCCATGACAACTTAATCATCGGTTTTAAAAAAGAAAATATAAAAATTGAACGTGAGCATCAAAATGAATTTTGTGTTATTATGTCTGTTTTGGTTTTATACTAATTTTTCTAATAAGAGTTTATATTTGTGTTGGATAGACAAATTTATAGTTTATGTTCTACCATGTCTTTCTGAAAGTTTGGTATAAAGACAAAGTATAACAGATTTCAATTATTATATATTTAAGTTTTGTTCTGTTATCATATATATATATTCTATTATATCTGTTTCTGTTATTATATATTTTAAGTTCTGTTCTATTTATTTTCATAAAGATGTAATTATCTTTCACTTTGTATTTTTATTGTTTTCATCCAAACACTATAAAACAATTGGACTTGATTTTCAAAGATATAAATGTTAATCTTAGTTTCCACAAAATTTCATTTTAAAAAATCATTTCTTATGAAATACTTTAGTAATTATATCATTAAATGTTTATTTTGAACTAGTCATATATAAATATGCATTTGCTTTAGATTTACCAAAATAATTGTCTTTCGAGTATATATACTACTTATAAATCTAGTTATTATAATTCATAAAACATCGCTGCCATTCTCGATATGAAATCTTTTTTTCAATTTAAAGTAAAAAAAAATCACGTTTACGCAAATAAAAGTTCATTCTTATTCTTGACAGGAATATATAAAAAAACTTATAGTTTATATATAATATATGGCAGCCAACAAATATGGTAAATTTATATTAGCATATTAAAATTTTAAAAAATAAATCTGTAAATATCATACTCATAATTACCAATATTCAAAATTTAAAAAATGATATTAGAGCGTGTTATCTATTTACTGAATTCGTAACTAGAAAGTCTGCCTAGCTTGAAATAGTGAGCAGCGATTAGTCTTTCCAGTTCAGAGCACTGTAATCGACCCATCTCATTCGTATACCTCACCCCTATTCTTAGTCAGAACGGATGCGTCCATTTTTAGTTTCCACTATGCACGTTCGAACTGACAGACTTTATAACCGATCAACTTCCGGTAAGCTCAGCCCCTGTGAAGCAGGTGACAAACTTTTTGGAACGAACTGTACATGTAATTATTCATTGTAATTATTTTATAACAAGGAAATTTATTAAGGACACCTGAAAGAAATTATTTATAGTATATAGTATGTATAAGCTGATCTATGTATAAGTCAACTCCGAACTTCAGAGTTTAAAAGTCAGTAAAAAGTTTAAACCTGTATATAAACTAATCTCCAACCTTTAAGTATTTGAACTATATGAATTCACTAAAGTAAACAGATAATTTTTTTAATAATTTTAAAATATTTTCCATATCCAATTACTTTTGGAATATAGTGACTTAGACAAAATGCCAGATTTACAGCATCAAACTTTTATGATGAGAAGAGAAAGTTGAATAGAAAGCAGAATGCAGTCATGTCCAGTCTTGTCCAATCCCATTTTGCTAGAGTTCAATTTTATTAAAGTTTTTGTTTAATAGAAAATATCAAAAAAATATTAAAACTTTCTGTCATTTCCTAATATCAACAAAAATATTTAACAACATTTAAATGATAAAAAAAAAAAAAATCAGAACCAAAACATGCAGTGAAAATTTTGATGCAACTGAAGAGAATGAAAAGCCAACAAGTACATATGTGATTACTGGGATCATAAATTTGATATCTTAAATTAGCTACAAAATAATCATGCCATATTTTTAAATAATCAGAACTATCAGATAATGCACAAATTGTTGATCAGAAATATCAAGGACTCTTTTGAAAAGATTTGTTTACATATTTCTAATCTTATTTGTGAAGCACCCAATAAATTAATATTTTTGAATATATTTAAATATGAGAAGTCACACATATCATGTATTTTTAATAATACAGTTGAGAAGAAATGAGTTTTTTAGGAATAAATATGAAGGATCCTGCTGCTATCATAGGACATGCAACCAGTACAAAGAAGGCATAACATATCTACTTTATACATATTTTATCATATTTTGTGCTATAATCAATACTTAAATAACTACAGAAATATTTATTTATGCACAGTCATATATATCCTCATATTTTTAATAAAAAAATCAAAAGAATCAGTAAGATAATGAACTTTGCTAGGAATAAATATGGTGTATCATGCAAAGACATGACAGAAATGTGGATGGCTGAGCTAGCAAATCTTATGATCTTATGAAAACTTATGAAAGTCTTTCTTCCTATGGTTAATATATATCTAGAATAGTTATTTAAATTAAAATCTTCGATTTATATTTTTGCTAATTCTATTCAATTTTCCTTTAGAACAGTAAAATTTTCTGTTATAGAATAATTATTCTTCTGGAAGATTTTTTCTTGCTATTAGAATGTGTTTCACAAACTGCATTTATAATGAAGTTTGTTATTATAAAAGTGGATGAATATTTTTATGTATATTTTAAGAAAATATTATTCACAATAAAATATATATATTTATTGTTGACAGATTGCTCACAAAGTTTATTTCTTGTCTATCTAGTTAGTATTTTTATATTGACACTTTTGTTAATAATACAACTAACAAATTTTTTAATCTGGTACTCTTAATGATCAACAAGTGCCAAATTACAAAGAGTTTATTGAAATCAGTAAATTACTTTATTTAATTTTTGTATTTATGTTTAAAAATATTGTTTTAACTTAGTAAATGTAATAATTAAATTTAGTATTTATATTAATTTTAATCATGTTAATTACTTTTTATTATATTATTATAATAGGTACACCAGGATCAAAAGGAAATGCTGAAGGGATAGCACGAGTTATTTTGAATCTTGATGAAGCACCTACGATTCAAGTAATAATTTAAATAAAACTCAACTAATTTATTTAGCTGGAGAAGAATACAAAAAACAAAATCAAAAATTTTATTATAGATATTAACAGCAACAATTATTATCTAATCTTTAATCTTGGATAGAAATTATAACTATATACACTATACATATATTTAGAAAAAGATTGCTATATAGATAATCCTTGACTAACAATAGGATTTGATTCGAATCTCACAATAAGTCATAAGTCAGAAATGCCAAAAATTTATGAATTACTCACTATTAATATTTATTATTACATTCCATTTTATTATAATAAACTTAACAAATACAAGAATCACACAAAAAGGATGCTTTTTGTATATCAGACCCTTGTTCAGTGACTCAAATTGTTTGCCAGTTGCATTGATCAGTCACAGAATTTATTAATGACATTGGAAGTACTAATTACTCTAAGTCAAGTAATATTATATTATTAATAATGAAAGCATTTCTTTATTAGATGGTTTTTCACTAATAAGACTAGTGTGGCGGAAGTTGTTTATTGCTTCTCAAAAATGACACTAACGTGTTTTGTTTTTCCCATGATTAAAAGGAGAGTTAGCTTTGACCCAATCACAGGAAAAACGAAACCTGTTTGTGTCATTTTCAAGAAGAAATATATAACTTTCATTGCTATCAGTCTAATCAGTGAGAAAACTGTCCAATAAAGAAATGAACTCAATGTTATTCAGATTTTATGTTTTCCAGGGGGAAAAATGAAAATGGTGTAAAATGAGAAAAACCAATTAAGAGATCCCATATTCTGCAGTTATGATAATTTATCATCCCTGATGCATAAAAACATTGCTTCATCATTAAACCTCCAGGTCCAAAAGTAATTTTCATCAGCATTGATTTTTGATAAAATGTCTTGGGCAAATTGGAAATAATAAGATTTATCAAGTGGCTATAAAAGCCTGCACAGTATGCAGTTTGTAGGCATGGAGTTGAAAGCACTTATGAGCTATTTTCCAAATAGTCATTTGTGGTATACCTATAGGCTGTATAATTAGAGTTTTCCTTCATTTTCAACCAATGAGAAGTGAGTACTTATCAAATAGTCTTGTCAGTGATGGAGAGCTATAGTGTTTCTTTTTCTTAGTTTGAATTATTTTTGGTTTATGATAGAGAGTATTCAAATTTGGGACACAGAAAATCAATTCATCCTCAAGAAAGAAAGATTATTTACCATTTTCATGAATATTTTAAAAAAACAGGATTTCATATATATAATATTGTTTCATTTATTAAAAACTTGATAATACTTTTATTTATAATATATTTATAATTAAAACAAAACACAAACAGCACTATGGCAGGAAAATTAATCATATGTGTAAATAAATTATATTTCTACTGAAAAAATTTTAATAAAAATCAAAAGCACTTCTATAATTTTTTCAGTAGAAATATAATTTATTTACACATATGATTAATTTTCCTGCCATAGTGCTGTTTGTGTTTTGTTTATCTGGGAGTATACAAGAAAAATATCAATAAAAATAATTATTTGTAATTTATATAATAAAAAAACATCAATGAAAATGATTCAATAAAATAAAAATATTATTTTAAATCAATATTAAATGAAATAAACATTTGAGTAAAAGTAAATCAATCGGTTATCAGAATTTAAAAATAATTATTTTTATAATATTGTAAACATTTAAAAAGCAAGGTCTGACTAGAATAGGGTGATGGATGACTTCTGAAATGCATAAAAATATATAACAACAGAAGCTATATTACAAGAATTAAAAAAGACTAACAGACTTTTAATTCTCTTCTTTGGTTTTCTTGATTATGAAAAAATTTGTTATATTTCTAAACAAATTAAAATTTTCTTCTAAACAGTTTCCATGATGGCCATGAATTCTAAAAATTAACTTCATTTCAATAAATAATTAAGACTTACTAATTCTATTGTACATATTAACTGATTGGCCAGTCTATTTTATTTGACTTCCTGTTAATTGCTAGGAAACATTGTTGAAATAGGAAGAATTAAGCAATATTTTCATCTTTGTTATTATTAGTTTAATAAAGACTGACATCACATGATGATTTTTCTGGGGAAAGCTTTTAAATAATTGCAAAAAATCTCATCTAGATTTTTGTGGACTTTGAGAAAACATTTCTTGAATTTGATCAACATCTTCCTGTTAAGTTCTCAGTCTTTTGGTGCAGAACACTACCAGTCTCTTGAAATTGCTTTAACCAATGTCAGGAAGCATTATCTGAAAGTGGATCTTTTCCTTACTGAGTTCTGCAACATATGATAATGAACTTTATTTTGAAAAACCAAACTAAGCAATTGCTATCTCTTGAACATTTGCCATTTTTGAAATATAACATCATATTTTCTCCCAGATATCAGTGTGGCAAATACAGCATTCCCAAATTTTTGAGTTAATATTTTCATACTCTGTAAGTATTTTTATTTTGTTATTTCCAGTTTTAAAATTTTAGATGACAGAAACTTTGACAATAATTTAGAATCATTCTTATTATTGTTATATTTTCAGTATTTATAGTATTATTGTAATAGAAAATGTTAGATAATTTTATATCAATAAATTGGTAAGCTGAGAATAATTTGCATCTCACATACATATAAGTTGCCTTGCCCCTAAACACCCTAATTTCATCCATTGAGATAGTCAAGTCTGGTTTTGGTTGAAAATCCAAATTCCCTTCCATCAATTTAAAATGAAAAATGAATCAGTCACATGGAATTATATTGCACTTCATCTTGGAGAATTTGGGTTCAATTCCATGTTTCATATTTCCAGATTTCTTCAAGAAGGATTTTAGCCTGACTTGTTGAGCCAATTCTTCAGCTCATGACCACTACAATTATAGGCAGCATGTGGTGAATGTTAGACTATCTCACCATTTACTTATTTCCAGAGAAAAGCAACATAAAACTAGAAAGGAAAACCTTATCACTGGTATGGGTGGCCTATGAAGGGTATTGAAATATCTTGCTCCTCAGTATCCAGTAGGATAATTGAGGCCCACGGGGGGTAGGCGCTGTTAAAATTGTCGGGATTTGACCCAGTTGTCGCGTTTGGCACATGGATCTGTGATGCCAAGGTCCAGGATTGGAAATTGACTTGTAAACTTATTTTATTATTCAAAATATAAGCATATTTATTTACAAGAATATATATAATTATATAATAAGAATAAGAATATATATAATGCAATTAACAATGAATTTCACTTAATTCCCAACTTAGCTTGCATTTTAGACTATGTTACAATATTTGTTTGTGTGATAATACAATGTTGAGAGAGTGAGTTCCACGACCTCCACATACCCGAGAGAGATTTTTACCGATGTTACGTCATGTTAATAGTCAAACTTTGAATGTTATCTGAACACTAACACAAAAAGTTCAAATATTCAAAGTGTCTGTTATAAGTTTGACAGTTTTCCAGTTCCAGCTGTATTAATACACACAATACAGTTCCACACTTCGTCTTCACCATTGTCATCATCGCCCGTCGATCCTTGCTTCCATTGGCTGCCCCGATGTGATGGGTCGAGTTGCTTTCTTGTAGTCCAAAGCTTACATTGTTGTTGTTTTCTTTCTAATAACAAATTATTGACGACTTCTAATCTCTCTGAATCTGTCTCCTTTATCGAAAACGAATTTATATTCTGTACATTTTGCAGGTCTGTTTCGATTTTATAGAGACTATTATTTTAACAAATATTATTCATGTAAAATGATATTAAAAAAATATATGTAATTATACCTATATTAAAAAGTTAAAAGCCATAATATATCAAAAAATATAGATGAATTATATGATCATTACAAATTTCCTGACTTATAATGACTTAAAATGCCATTAGGCACTTATAATATTACTTTATATAGATTAAATGTTGTGAATCTGAATAATTTGATTTCTAAATATTACAGTAATTATGCTTATAATTTGTTTCTTATGTCTTATACTCTTCATAATACGAATATATCTTTTTTCCTTTTTTTAAATTACTTTTAATGTAGTATGCATGCCAAAGTGAATTTCTTTCTATACAAAAAAATAAAGCCTGCTAATTTTTCGAATAGTATTTTATGCTATATAACGTAAATGAATAATATACATATAGATTATTTTTATTATAAATATTGTAAATATTCGATTTGAAATATTTCTAATTGGTGAAATGTGCACTGGAATAGATTTCACTTCATTAATCTAAAACTTCATTATTGCTATTCCATAATTATCTGAATTTTGTTCTATTAAATAAGGATATTAAAGTAATATTTAAGCAAGTTTTCTTTTATAATATTGTGAGGTCTTGGAGTCCCCCAAACGGCACTCCCTTCATTAACTCGTCCCGTCGCGTCGGAGCAGCCGACGCGACGCATTGCTTTCTCGTCGCTCAAAACTTACATAGTTGTTGTTTTCTTTCTAATAACAAATTATTGACGACTTCTAATCTCTCTGAGTCTGTCTCCGCTTTTGAACACGGAACTCATTGTTTTTATTCTCTCCATCCCATCCAGAGAAGGAACTTTCCCACGAATGGACAAGGAACTAGCGAACTTATTCAAAGTTCCCTGTTAACGTTATCTTGATTGATCTTAATTAATTTTTATTAATTATCATTATTTTTTTAACAAAATTTTACATTTAAATTTAAATTTTAAGAGTTCTATAAAACAAGGGAGTGCCATTTGGGGGTCTCTAGGGTCTGTCTCCGCTTTTGAACACGGAACTCATTGTTTTTATTCTCTCCATCCCATCCAGAGAAGGAACTTTCCCACGAATGGACAAGGAACTAGCGAACTTATTCAAAGTTCCCTGTTAACGTTATCTTGATCGATCTTAATTAATTTTTATTAATTATCATTATTTTTTTAACAAAATTTTACATTTAAATTTAAATTTTAAGAGTTCTATAAAACAAGGGAGTGCCATTTGGGGGTCTCTAGGACTTCACATCATCAATGCAACTTCATAAGTTGCTGCTTATTTTCTTTATATTCTTCATATTACAAAGAGATCTTTTTAAATAATATAAATAAATATAGATTTCTACATTACACACCTTATCCCATCGTAAAATAAAGTATTAATACAAAAATAACATTCAAATCAAGAAAGAGTAAACTAGTTATGACATTAAAATTAAGAGGAATCTGTCTCCTCTTGAACACGGAACTCATATTTATTTATTCTTTCCATCCCATCCAGAGAAGGAACTTTCCCACAGATGAACAAGGAACTAGTGAACTTATTCAAAGTTCCCTGTTGATGTTATCTTGATCGATCTTTATTAATTAATTATTTTCGTTTCTTTTAAAACAAAATTTTACATTTAATTTTAAATTTAAATTTTAAGAGTTCTATAAAACAAGGGAGTGCCATTTGGGGGTCTCTAGGACTTCACATCATCAATGCAACTTCATAAGTTGCTGCTTATTTTCTTTATATTCTTCATATTACAAAGAGATCTTTTTAAATAATATAAATAAATATAGATTTCTACAACATTACACACTAGTACAAAATTTTTATAATTATCTCTACAAAGAAGAGAGTCTGTCTGGGGTCTCTGGGATTTCACAGATGGAAAATGGTGTAAAATTTAATAAGAAAAGGATATTAAAAGATTTTTGGAAGGATTTCAATAACCTATATGCAATAAAAATTAGAGGATTTATGGATAGAAGGTTCTGACAAAATAATAAAGGACATCTGGAAGAAAGTTTACCTTTTTCATAGCTTATTCAGGGTTCATATGCCACTCCAAAAATTGATCTTGTTGACTTCTAAATCAAGTTTTCTGCCATATGTGCTTATGATGCCTAGACAACAGGAACTCCATATAGCAGAAAATTTGATTTGGAAGTTTTATTTGAAATTGTTTTAAAGATGCTGAACTTCCATAATGAGTATCTGAAATTTGACAATCTCACTGAAATACAGAAGCAAAGCATGTCTGAAGAATTTGATTTTAACCTGTGGAGACATCCGATGTCAGATAAAATTAAAATGTATAATAATCATCAAAAACTTGATATTAGTACTTATAAACAAAAATTTGGTTGTAAAATGATAAATTAACTGGTAAATTATGTGACAGACATTGTATACTAGAGAGAGGGAACCATAAGAAGTGATAAATATTGCAACACGGAGTGAAGGGACTTTAGTCGTCAATCACTCAAAATAAAATATACAGTGAGTGTAAAAAGTATTCGTACACCTCAACATATGGGGGAAAAAAGATCACATTACACACCTTATCCCTTCGTAAAATAAAGTACAAAAATAACATTCAAATCAAGAAAGAGTAAACTAGTTATGACATTAAAATTAAGAGGATTAATTTTTCTATCAAAAGCAATAACAGATATAGTACTTTTTCGAAAGTTTGAAAACTTCGATGAATATTGAACACATACTTCGAAACAGCTTCGTCAAATTAATTTTTAGTTCAGGTAAAGATATAATGAAGTAAAATAAAGAAACAAATTTTAATAATTCAATTTTACGACTTATAGCAAACGTGATGAAAGCCACGCCCTGTTCTTTGGATCAGTCCATAAGAATAAAAATGGATGTAGATGCAAAATGTCCTTCAAAAGTAGAAAGCCATCATTTTCTAGATGGAATTTGATTAACAGAATGTTTTAGAAGAATAAAATCTATTATTTTATTATATATTAAATAATTTGGTTTAAAATACTTCCATGTTTATCTTGAATCCTCCTATGTAGTAAAATATTTTTTGAGTAATTAAATTACATCCATGAAACATAATTTTATCGAAAGCTATTAATTAAGAGCAAAGAAAATTTCTGCAAATCACATCTTCGCAATTATTATAATTATAGGTCACGAACTTATTTTATCTTCAGAAGGATACTTATTTGATGCTACAGGAAAGCATCATCTTTTTAAATGTTAAAATACACGTAAAATATACTGCTTTACGATCTCAAATAATTTGAAAAATAATCTAAATATTCTAATAAATTTAGTTTATATAAACATTTTGCATTGGATAGTAAAATTCTCACGGAGAAATATAATTTTCATAAACTGAAGACATTATCGAATCGTTACATCAAACAGATCTCGTAATACTTTCTGTAATGTAACTATAATTGATTGTATCCAACAAAAACACTAGAAGAAAAGATAGGCAAAAAGAAAAAACTATATTTTGATTGATTTTCAACAGATTCGCGTGAGGAAACTCCAAAGAAATATTTTCGACATTAAACAGAATTGATTTCGAAAACAAGTCACGAGTCTCACAAACTTTCAAACCATCAAGTATACACAACATGAGTCAAGATATTTTATAGAAAACCGCAACAGAAGAGGAAGGCTTTTCTTTCTTAGAGAGAACTCTTCTCAAAAGTGGAAAGAAGCCAAAGTTATTGAATGTAATAACAGTTTGAAAAATGTGCAATATCGTATGATACACAGTATATTAAAATTCGCTTCGGGTTGTAAGTTTTATACAGCATATACTTTATTAGAATTACTGTACAAAAATGATTAAATATACCGTAAGAGAAGCATTTATCTGATGATGATAACTGAATATTTATTAAAGGTTATCATTCACGGATAAACGGAGCATGCTGTCCAATCTTTGTCATTCGTATGCAATCGATAACGACCCTCTGTTTCGACCTTAATTAAACATACCATTTGAATACAAGGATATCATTTAGATCACTTACACACCGTTAGATTCCATCCACGACACTTCTGGTGATAGATATAACAAGATTTCGAGTTCCGACCTGTTTATGCTAATTAAAAGCCTTAAAATGCCCTTTTGTAATTTCTACTTATGATCATACTTCACTTAAACAGTTAACATCCTGCATCCATTCGCCATTACTCTTACTTGAATACGCATGCATTTATTTTCTGAACTTTGTATCCCGAATATTTATTTATTTTTTCGCATAGAGCAGAGCGACTTTTAATTTAATTTGTATTGATTTAAAATTTGAAGACAATATTTTCTACAATTTTATAAAAAACAAAATAATAAAAAAATGTAAATCTTTCACCTTGTTTAATAAACTTTATAATTTTGCTATCGTTTACTATAATAATAAGCATCCTCGCTGTTATTCATGAACAGAGAATCTATTCGAATCGCGTCTCGCGAAAGCGATTCTAGGGGATCTCGCAGATAAAGAAAAAAAAAAAATCTTTCAACATAATTTTAACATACATAAGTTATATAGCTTTGGCCAGTTCTGACTTTACGCAATTGTTTAGGGAAACATCGTTTAAGTTGGAAGTTTTAAAAGCAAGACACGCACCGTTGCCCATGTATAGATATCAACAGTGTGAATTACCTAACAATATTACATTCTGTATTATTCTGTATATTTAATAAATAAAAAAAAAATTAATTTTAACAAGTTAAACTCAATACTTAAAAGAAATTTTTTTGATGCAATTTTTCCGATTTTCTTTATCTATACAACAATATTACATTCTGTATTATTCTGTACATTTAATAAATAAAAAAAAATTAATTTTAACAATTTAAACTCAATACTTAAAAGAAATTTTTTTGATGCAATTTTTCCGATTTTCTTTATCTATACTCATTATTATATATTCACCTATACTCATTTAACAAATAAAAAACAGATATTAAAACTATAAATAATCAAATATTGAGGAAAGATAGTTGTTCATAGATCACTCTACCCTTTTATTGTTATATTAATTGAATCATTTCTGTTAAATAAATTAGAACAGAAATTTCTCTAGTAATTTTTGTCAAAAATAAATTTCCATCACGAAATGATTTATTACTTCTGATTAACTTAATCAGTATGTTATTTTCTTTCCTATCTTTTGCAATTTGACAAAAAAAAAAACTTTGATTTCATAGAGATAGAGAAAATTAAAAAAATAATAATAATTCTCCTTTCTCCAGATGTAATAAATACTGTATGTATTTCTGATAAAAAATATTATAGGAATACTTATAACATATTAAGTTTAATTATAAAATCGATTTTCCAGTCATTTTAAAATCATATATTATCGTTAAGCGTCAAAGTCAGCTGGAATAGAGGTTAAGACCCTTTAAATACGTGACTAATTTAGACATTGCCATTTGTATGCGGATTTTAGAAATCAGAGCAGTGAAATAACGGAAACAAATCCTGTCATTTTCTACTTCATCTTTCATCTTCCGACAAAGTACAGGATACCGATAACACTCACCTATCAGAGTTAACTTGGGCTAGAGATAGATCCTACCGTATCAACAATTCGCCATAATCCCTCCATTACGTCATTTCGGTCATTTCCGTCCTTCCTGCAATTACGTCAGCGTACACCTTTGTCTGGAAAGCCAGAAAATTTCCGAGGTATCATAAAATTCCGAAATGGCACCATAATTCTCAGTAAGGAATCTGGAAATAGTTGCAGCTGCAAAAATTAGTCTATCTATAGCACATTCTATTATTTTATTTCTCTAAAAAACTGAATAAAACCGTAGGCTATATAATAAGGAGAAATGTTAAGCCGAAGTACGTCTTAATTCTTTTCAAATTACTTCATTTATCTTTCTTTTAGAAAGGTGAGATCTGTTCGTGTGGTTGGCATTTGAATTACTAAGCTGCGAATTTTATCTTGGCCAAAGTATTAAGAACTTGATAAAATTCATATTACGATTAATCCGTTTGAATACTCGGTTAATTATTAAGAAATTTGAAAACTAATTTAAAATTTGGATTATTTTAAGCGATTTTGAGAAAATTTTAACACGAAAGTGAGTTGATTTAAGACGGATTCCTAATAATTTAACGATAATAGTCTGATTCAGTCACTTCGATTAAGATTAAGAAAGTAAACCGTCATTTTAAGTCTTTATTTCTTAATTTTCGCTTTATAAACTAATTTAAGATGACGAAATCAGCCAGAAATTTCATTTAAGTATTAATAATTAATCAAATTTCTAGCTATAAATATATACTGTATACTTTTTAAATACAAACATATTTTTCTTTCAAATATATTTAAATATTAAAAATATATTTCTTTGAAATTTAAATATATTTGAAAGAAAATTCATTTTGTTTTTAAAATATTTTACATCTTCAAAATGCATTATATTTTATATGCAAGTTTTAAATCACAAATTTCCTGAACAACAACACATTAAGAAAACAACTTTCCAAGAAAAACTTAAACAATAAACATTTTTGTATTATTGAAACAATGTTATTTATTCTAGTAAAGAAAAGTGCTTGAGGTATATATCTTAGATTTATTTGTACACATTTATACTGTTTTTCATTGTAAATACAGTATATATCTTATTTATTTAACTTGCTATTAAAATATGTGATAAACAATTTTTTTGTGTTTTCATTTTCATCATATATTATACTGTATATGTTTTTATATTTAAGCTATAACCTAAGTATTAAATTAAATATTAATCTACATTAACAAAAAAGCATATTTATTTTATTTCGAGGTTAAAAAACTTAAATAAAATAAATACATAAATAATGATGGCAAAAATTTTTTATAAATTTAAAAA
The DNA here is from genome assembly GCA_000484575.1 of Olivierus martensii. Classification (NCBI taxonomy): domain Eukaryota; kingdom Metazoa; phylum Arthropoda; class Arachnida; order Scorpiones; family Buthidae; genus Olivierus; species Olivierus martensii. The sequence goes on from AYEL01065376.1 coordinate 32,145, forward strand.
TTTGTATTTTTGAATGTCAATTCAACCGCCGTATACGTGCAGGTGTTGCGGTCATCTGAAGCCATAGACAATCTGTGTTTATTTGGAAATACAGGGTAATTTTAAAATCCTTTCTCTGAAATAATTCATAATAATATAATATTTTAGACTTAAATTTCCATATTATTATTCTTGTAACACATTATTGTAATCTGTAACTTTGAAAATACTTTTATCTTACTATTTAGATATTAAAATATACTAAATAGTTATTCGCGGAAACTTTATAAAATTTTAAACGTTATTGGCAAATTATTTTTATATTAAAAAAGATGATAAATTTCAGTTGCTATTTTGAAAAATATAGTTAGAAATTTGCATTTAAAATGATACTATCAATATTTATAGAATCTATACATTATATAATAATTTTTGAAATTAATAATGTTAATCAGGGCCGCCGAGAGAAATTATAAGGCCCATGACAAGTCTGTGGTACGGGCCCCACTTAAAAAAGTGCATAGTTATAGTGTTAGTTTAATAAAAAATCTAACTTTAATAATAATAATAATAATAATAGTTTAAATTTAATAAAAAAGCCATATAAAACATTAAGAATTTATTTAAAAAAGTGAACAATAAATTCATAATTCGGTACATTGCATACCATATTATATATAAAATAATTTATTTTGGCACGACTGCTTTGGGTGCTCTGGCGGAGGCCTACAAACTATCGGACACGTTATGTGACACATCAGGACCCGTAGGTCGGGCCCTTTTCGATTTCGGGCATGTGACAAAAGTCTCCGATGTCATGGCGGCCCTGATTTAATTCAAGATAATTTTTGAGACTGAATTCATTAAATATTTTATTTTGATTGTAAAACTCAGCAAAATTATTATATTATTAATTTGTATTAATTTAATTGTTTTATTTATAATAAATATCAACGCTAACATAAACTGGAGATTTATTACTGAACAAGTAGACATTAAAATACAATAAATGTTTGATTTTAATAGTACTCTGATTTAATAGATTTTGAATTTTTGATCGAAAAATCTCCATGCATTGATAAACTTTTCCTAAGAACTGTATTAATTTGGCTTCTGTTTCGAGATATTAGGATGATGTTGAATACTTTAACTTCCATTAGATTAATTACATTCTAAACTTCTGATATATCAGAAACCTGAGCAGAAATAATCGCCATATTTTCAAGTGGCTCCATCTGGTAACTAAAAGAAACATAATATCCCATTCTTCCAATTTTCCTCTTATTCGTTTTCATCTATATTTAATACCATTTAATGAACAGATTCTCATTCTATCTGTCATTTTTTCAGTTTATTCAACTACATAAATAACTGTACTAAATTAATATACATTCTAAACAGAGTTTGTAGACATCGATTCAACCCTGGGCTGTCTTATCCAATAAACACAACTAAGCACTGTGCCTAGGGCCTACAAAAGTCTAAAAATGAAATTTTAAATAGGAATGTACCCTAATATAGCAAAAACAAAATTGAAAATATAATTTTTTTTCATTTCATTTATTTTTATTTTAGACAATCATACAGATTTATAATATTCATAATAAAATAATATACTGTAATTAGACGAGATTAACTTTTCGACTTTTTGCATTTGCAAATCCTAATTATTGTATTTATGAAAATTAATGAATATTAACATACAAAAATTCAAAAATAATGTAAATATATTAACAATTGAATAACGTGGACATTAAATTGAAAGGGCTTACAAACATAGTTTTTATGCAAAAGTGCCTAGGGCCTACGATGATCCTAAAACGGCCCTGATTCTACCACTACTTTTATGAGCAGTTGCAATAACAAGTTTTTGTTCTAGAGATTAACAAAATTTATCTTTGTCAGGTATACATATATATGTATATTTAATAGGAAAATCATTATCGCAGTTTAACGAACATCTCTTATTCCAATTAGTCTGCTAAATCGTGCGTTCACTAGATATTTAGCCTACTTTCTAAGGAAAGTTTGTTTTATAAGATTATAACGTTACCTAATTTCTGTGTCTTCCCTACTAATAATTTTTGAATTAATTTTAAAAATTAATAGATTTTCTTGAAATTTAATATATATGTTTTATCATTAAAAAGATGATGTCGATGTATCTCAGACATGTGAAGCACACAGCCCGCTCACTGGTAGAAGCATATTTTAGCAATCATGCTTTTTTACATAATTTAATTGCTATCATAATTCGTAAACAGGAAAATGTAGAGAACATCATTGATTCTAATTAACAAACTGAATAAACTATCAATTTTATTTGTTTACTTTATTTATAGAATGTACCTAATTTTTTAAAATTTTATTTTCTTATAAAACAGCACTATTGTTGTAAAATATAAACAATTGGAAATACAACCGATATAAATGCTTAGATACAACACTCTCAATATTGCTTTGCCCTTTAATGCGGGCTTTTCAATATTATGTTGTCCTTAAAAGGCCCTCTGTAAGAACTGAGTTTGATACCCTACTGTATCTCTTAATCATACAACTAAGCTATTTAAAAATGAAGATCATTCAAACTTTTGAGAGTCTCTCTTAATATATTTTGAATTAATTAAACTGATTTTTATGAAATTTAGTAGGGTTGTCAAGCTGTTAGATCTGACCTAGATGATTCAATTAGCTTAATAGCTTCAACATTTAAAAATAACGAAACTTCAAACTTTTCAAGTTTCCTCCTAATAGAAGTGATATTGACCTGCTGCTGCATTACCAAATAGCCAACTTTGGTTTTCCCTTTCAGATTGATAATGATGTATTTTAATTACGCATCTTTAATAATTCCAAAATGGCGAACATATTTGCAAAATAGGCGATTAGTTTTTCTAGAATTGCCTGTTGTATTTTTTAAACTTATTTCATTTAAAATCAATTGTATCTTTAATTGTATAATGATAAATACAATCGAGAAGCGTTTATTTTGCATATTATTTTATTGATTTTAATATAACTTGATCGAAAATCAGATTAAAATTCATTCAGCTATATGGTGTAAAATAAAAGTAAGCCCGTATAGTATAAATATAAAAACAATTTAAATTTTTTAAATATTTTAATGACTATTTTTGTGTATTGTGAAATGACACATAAAAATCAATTTCATCAGTATTTACTTTATTTAAAACAAGTTATGCTATAAGTTATTTTCTAAACTTAAATTAAACTAAAATCAACTTACTATAAATAGAACTATAATAAAACAAAATTTTTAAAACACTTAAGTGGATAACTCAGCGTGAGAAAGGGTTATTATAAACTTTATAATATTCGCAGTTTTCGTTAGATATATTGAAGATAAGTTTAGATAAGAATGATAGCTCTGAATGTAGGCTATCATTCTTATCTTTAACATATATCTGATGTTCCGGAACTGTTTTTGAAATGATAATTGCATGTCAAATGCTGAATAAACATTTTTAAAATTTAATATACAGTATAATTTTATTCCATAATTGAACAAAATTGGAAATAATTTAAAAGTACAGTAATGTATTCATAACTGAAAATTTTGATATAAAATAATGAGAATACTATTTAAAAAAAAATCCTATATATTACAGATTTCTAATTTTTAATTATTGAATATTCTATTATTAAAGCATAAAGAGAAATAATATTTATTTGGAATACAGTATCCTATTTTACAAACGTTTGGCAACTATTATTTAAAGGTAATAATTAAAAATTATTATTCATATGACGTTTACAGATCGATATAATTTTTTTTTATCAAGAAATTCGAAGGTCAAATTGTATTTTTGATTAGATAAAATTAAACAATGCCACAATAACAAATTACTATACATAATAGTTAATATATTGGTATTACTAATGATTCATTTATTCTAAACTCAATGAATCTTTATAAACGAAATCAATTAATTATTGATATTTATATGTTAGTGTAAAACATTCATTATTAATAAAATAAAATATTAACGCAGTATATGTGGTTTTAACGTTCCATTATCATTTTTTACTTGTATTTCATAAGTGGAATTTCAATTTTATATGAATCTGCAAATTCTCTGCATATTTGCAATACAAATTCTATTTGCTCGAATAACTCGTAATATGAAACTGCTTTGCTGATAATTTAAAATACATTTTCTTTTCATATTTTACGCCTCCTTTCCAATCAGGGAGATTACTAAGGGGGCCAGTTCCAACCACAGGCTGCACCTACATCCGTGGAGGGGGCAGGATGGTGAAGGACGGGTATCACCTGTCTGGGCTCAGTAGCCCAAAAAAATTCGGGACCAGACCCGGGTCCTCCTGCGTGGTACGCTGAAAGCGTTACCACTCGACCATCCGGCCGCCTTTTAAAATACATTATAAATCATTGGCATTATTAATTTATAACTACTTTAAATTTAATTATAAACGAATATAATTAAAAAAAATAAGATTTGTATATACGAGGCGCATCCGACGACAAATGAATTTGTAAAATTTATTTATGTATGAGATTAATTATATCATGTACTACTACTCGATATAGTTGCTACCATTATTAATAGTACTTATCATCGCAGCATATGCGTCTACGTAAAAATCGGCCGCCTGCGTAATTAGTCATTTCTTCTCTTCATTTTTCAGATCATCATGAACATGGAAAGGAACATTTCAATGGAAGACGATTTCATCAAAAATAAACAAGATATAATCAATCCAATGTATAATATTTCGTTCCAATTTAACCTTAAAAATATTAATTATTTATTTATTTATTTTTATTTATTTGACCAGATCGGTAAATGAGATTTGTATATACGAGGCGCATCCGGAAAGTAAGATATTAAAAAACGACAAATGAATTTGTAAAATTTATTTATGTATGAGATTAATTATATCATGTACTACTACTCGATATAGTTGCTACCATTATTAATAGTACTTATCATCGCAGCATATGCGTCTACGTAAAAATCGGCCGCCTGCGTAATTAGTCATTTCTTCTCTTCATTTTTCAGATCATCATGAACATGGAAAGGAACATTTCAATGGAAGACGATTTCATCAAAAATAAACAAGAAATAATCATTCTAATGTATAATATTTCGTTCCAATTCAACCTTAAAAATATTAATTATTTATTTAATTATTTTTATTTATTTGACCATTATTTACAAGTATTAAAAGTCAATAAAAAGTCATAGATTATTATTTCTGAGTTTTAATTAGTTTTTGTAAAATATAAGATAGTCTTTTGTTAAATTTTACATGGAAAGAACAACACACTGTTAATATTTTTAATAATTTCTCTATCACAAAATAATATTTGATTGTTAATATTTCGGATCGTCAGAATCATCTTTATTAAAATAACCCATATTATCTGAGATAATTGCATATTATATTGTATAGCATTCTATATGTATTTCATTAAAATTCTATTTACAACATTTTTTATCTGTTATTTACTTTTATACATTCTATTTAAAATTTCAAAATATGTTTTCTCTATATGATACTATGTAGAAAATGTTTGTGGGTTTGTCTTTATCTTAATTTTTAAATTGTTAAATATTTCAATATAAAATATTATTCTAACTAATAAAAATTACAAATGCCATTTATTTATCGATTGTTTTTTCGACAAATAAATGACATTTGTCGAAAAAAATTCAATACAATACAGTACACTATATTTAAAATAGGAGTACTGAGATGCTAACTGCTGCTAGAAACAAACAATAATTTTTTGATACAGGTATAAGGAAAGTTATTATTAAATAATTTATGCATTGAAAAAATCTAAATACAATAGTTATAGAAGGCCAATAATAACTGCTAAAAAATTATAATACTAATTTAAATTATAGAACAGGGTTGCCCAACCTGCAGCCCGCGGACCGCATGCAACCCACCGCTGAAATGAATGCGGCCCAACATAAAATTGTAAACTTCTTTAAAACATTGAAATTTTTATGTGTTAAAATTTCGGATCGTCAGAATCATCTTTATTAAAATAACCCATATTATCTGAGATAATTGCAGTATTTTTAGAAACATTTATATAAATTTATTAATATAAACTTGCAAATTCTTATAAATTATAAAATCGCTCAATCATTAACTCTATTTTTAACATTTATTCATTAATTCACTTTCAAAAATTTCTTTGTAAATTAACATTAAATATAAAATAAATAAATAAAACAAGATTTTATGTAAATACTGTTTAATTTATTTGATTATGATTGTTATTGACGATTATTATCGATGCTTAAATAATTCTTAATAAAATTTATTTGAAGTTGATTACATTAAAGTTTAATTTTGTTATAAACTGCATTATTTTTGAAATTTTATAAAATAAATAAGCTTAATTAATGTAAATTTTAATTGAATTTTTCTATTGTTCAGTTACTATTCAAGCATAACAGTAATTAACAATGAGAATTTGCGTTACTTTAGGTTTAAAGAATTCTGCAAATATTTTTATATATTAAAAGCTGAATAAATGATGTTTTTCAAGATATTCTTTAAACGAAAACGTGGCAATTTTATTTTCTTCTTGGCAATTCTTTAATATAGATAATGGATAAGAGATGTTCGTTGTAATTTCCACCGAAACTATAAATTAACAAACATAATTATTTAGTGTGTGGAAATAGTATTTAATCAAAACCGTAAATTATTTTTATGTTAACTGATAATTATTATTTATTTTTATAATATTTTGCCATACGTATTAAATTTTTAGAATAGAAAAATCTTCGAAAAATACAGCTAATTTTCAGAGAGAAGAGAAATTCAATTTATAATGATGAAAAATGGATGAAGACGAAAACTTGTTTACTTTTTTCCTTCTTTAATTATTTATTAAAAAATTCTCATGTACTTCGTAACTAAAAATTTAAAACATCCGCAAGCGAAAATATCAACATCTTAATTAGCATATGAATTTTTTTTATAAAATGTATTTTGTTCTATTTATAAATTCATAGCTGATAATTAATTCTCAAATCGATTTTTAAGCTAATTATATCGATAATAAAATTATTAAGATTAATGATTTTACAATTAATGTGTTTTCGCTATTCCCAATTTCTTCTACAAGTAGATTTGCGAGATTTTAGTGCTATTTCAATAAATTTATTTAATTCCCGACGATAATTACTTTTTCAGCATCAAAAATGAATCGATAAAAATATTTTTTGAATTAAAGATGATATAGGCCTATATAGAATATCAAAAAAGCTTTCAGCACTTTGAAACGTATAACAAGTAGCCATCTGTTTGAGTAGAGAGAGTATAGTCTTAAGTAATTCACATGTGAAAAAGTGAAAATCTTAATATTACAGAAGTCAGATACTATCCCCAAAATGTCGTCATTCAGACATAGTGGATGATTTTTTCAGGTAGCAGCTGGAAGTTAAAATCGCGAATTGATGTCACAGTATATCTCGAGATCTAGCATTACTAGAAACTAAGTGAGTAATATTCTTTGAAATTTTCACATCCGTGAAACATTTTCTTTGATACATTCTAAAGTTGAAATAATATTTAAAGTTCTATTACATTTTTTTCATCACCTTTCGAAACTTTTAGCGAATAATAAAGCAATATAAGTAATATCACAGTTAAAAATGTGTGCCATTTTTTACTTCAACTTTGACACGACGCTGTTTATGAACATAGAAAGAAGCATAAATGTCACGGGCTATATTTTATGTTTATACAGCAATTTTTGAGTTTCATAAAAACGTATAAATTATTAAGAGCGAATTTCCACACTATTACCATAAAATTTTGTTAATACTATCAACTTTAATATTCTTAATTAATGGGAATAAAAAAATTTATTACTCTGTCTCATAAATGAGTTATTAAACTTATTAATCATATATAATTAGTAATTATGAGAGGAAATTAATAAAAAGTTCCGATGACATTTCTCTTAAGATTCGATTTTGTGCAATTGCTCTACAGAAACTGTACGTTGAAACCTTGGAAAACTAATTAAAGAACTCTGTTTACGAACGTTTGTTAATTTTACCGCAAATAGCATTTTTCTGCTTTGCAAAACTCTGGCTTCTTGCCAGTTATCTATATAGAATTCAGTACCTATCTGGAGAGTATAAGTAAAATTAAATACGTACAGAAAATTTTTTCTCTTTGTTTCCATTTTTTTTTTTTTTTTTTTGATAAATACGTACAGAAATTTTTTTCTCTTTGTTTGTTTCCATTTTTTTTTTTTTTGGAAAAGTAAACTAGAACTCGAAACTATGCTAATGTTATCTTTGCTTTTGGATGCTGGATCATAAAACCGTTTCGGAACTAAAAGCAAATAAGACTATTTAAAAAGCAAGTTATTAATTTATTAAGATGAGAAAAACATGGAAATGGGAACACAAAATCATTAATTAAAAAGTTACAGAAATTAATGCATGAGGCATAACGCGTTCGGAACAAAAAAGCAAATTAAACAAAAGTCAATCATCTAACACGCCCTTTCCAATTAACACGTTCGCAATTACATAGTTGCTTTTACCGTCACATTTACTCAACGATATCACCGACACTGCTTTTGAATACTTTAAAATACACATTTAGATACACGTATATATTAGACATCTGTATAAGATTATTTAATTATTCCCTGCAGCACAGTTTTGCCTTTTAAAAGCACGATGACAGAATTAATTAAGAAGTCGTCAAGAATTTTAATTAAAATCTTTGTTTCTTTTGTATACCTTTTTATTCCAACCTGAAATTTCAGTTTGATCCCCAAGGTTTAGACAATCTACTCTAATGATTATTTTGTAAGACATATTCAAACACGTTTTCTACAGATCGCATCCCTCGGGATGAGGATTTTATTATAGCTTCTTGTATTAAAAAAAAAAAAAAAATTTTTGACAGTTTATCAACTTAAAATTTAATTAAATCCAGATTTAATTGTCTTCCATACGATTTTAATAGGCGTAAAAAATAAAATTCAAATATGGATTTGCCCTCAACAAAAGAATAAAGTATATATATTATCTATATTTACACGCTTAAAACTTTCCTTATATTAAAAAAGAAATCAGATTTTTGCAATTTTGTAACTAATGGGAAAAATGTAAATTTTAAATTACCTATCGTTACATGTAAAATGTGCAGTTAATCAATAAAGCAAAACTCTCCTACGTAAAGAATATATAAATAATTTGTTCTCTTTGCCAAACTCTTAGACTGATGCAGAAAAAAAGTAATAGAAGTGTTTTTCTTTTTCTTACCTGTTAGTTGATGTATTCAGTTTGGTATTAGTAATTGAATAAAACCAGAAATAACAAGGTAATGCTGTTAGAGTATTTATAAGAATATATTAAACAGTATGCATGAAATATTCTAGTTTAGATATATATCCTGTAATAGGATTAGTATCTAAAATCAGTTATGGTAATATATCCAAGCTAGAAATCATCATTAAATTAAATTGTACAAAGAAAAAGGATTAAAATTAGTTCACAACTAAAAGTTGTCAATAGATGGCGCCACAATAAATTATAATTATTATTAAAATAATTTCTTTATAATTATTATTTGCAAAATATTTTCTTTATTATATACAGAAAAGCGTTATTTTATAATTGAGAATTAAATAATGTAAAAAAAAAATGCATATATTGTGGAGATAAGCTTCATTACTAAATAAATAATTGTATCATTAAATGCAAAATTGTAATACTGTACAACTATAGGAAAGAAAACATGTCTGACTTTGTTGATTTTATTTTTCCTTCAGATTCTTGTCTAAGAAGCAATGACAAATTTAAGATCAAGCTTAAACGGGATTCAATCGTTTTAATTAAAAGAGCTTTCTTACAAAAATTCAATTAAAGTCTGTTTGACAGTGGAAAGGTTAATTTGTCCCTTGTTTCGAGGATTTATTTCTCGTTTCATTTGCATTTTATCCCCGAGATAATTCGAAAGTGGTTAAAGTTAGACTGGGATAGCTACGCTTCCACTCTCCAATAAAATAACGTTTGAATTTTTAGTTATTCTTTATATTAATCAAAAAATAAATATTTTCAATATCCGACGATCTATCGCTCCAATGATGCAGTTGATAATGTGTGTCGCGAATGTGCTCTTAGATATTTCACCTAATGGAATTTTAAGCCATGTTTGCCTACGTTTACGCCTGTCATTTGAGTGGGAGATCACTTGTGATGGCTACAATATTGATGCCATAAAATATGATAAAAATTCAAGGGAAAAAACGCTTTTGTTAAGTTTAAATTATTATTATTCAGAGATATTTAACCAGCAGAATTTAAGCATTAAAATTTAGAAATTTATTAAGTTCACTTAATTACCGAAATTATTATTTTTTAAACATATGAAAATAATTCTATTAAATCAGATATAAAAATCGATTTTTTTCATTCTAAAATATTTTAATTTAAATATATAAGAACGAAAAATTATCAGCAAATTTCTCAGCTGTGAGGTATCTTGATTGGTAAATTTAAATATCAGTAACTTAAGGAAAGCTTAAAAAATACATTAGGTGAAGAATGATCAATCCATATCAAAGCGAAAAAAATAAATTAAAAAAAGCACATAATTTGCCATTTATCGCTCCGTGATAAAATACTAATGTTGTTCTTCAATAAAAGTTTTATCAAACATTATTAGAGATTAGACTTTTCTCACTCGTCCAGTTAAAATCCTGTTAGAAACAAATCACTGATCTTTGTTTTCTTTTTTTATTCTAACTTGAAACTACTCACTGTTAATTAAGCTTCAGTAATTAAATATTGATCCTATTTACTTCATCCGAATGTATTTTAAAATTAATCTTTCTCTATTGATGCTTCTTTTCTTCGCTTATTTTTCATTCCAAGGGAAAAAAAGAAATACAAAAATGTGCAAATCCATATGCTAATTTATTTTATTTTTAGAAATTTTTGTTTAAATTTACAAACGATAATTATGAAGTTAATTGGATTATTTCAGATCCAATTTCTGATAGAATTTTAATCATCGGTATAGACTTTAATCAATGTATTTAAATTTTCCAATATCCACAGATTAGCATAATTCTTAATAACTTTGTTATTACTAATAAAATATCATAATTTATAAACAATTTTTTTTTAAATCACACAGAAAATAAATAAAAACGTTTTCAAGTGACCACAATTTTTATTTTATTAGCTGAAAGCCAATAACATACAGAGTTTTAGAATTTCTATATAATTCTAAACAAATCTTATTTTTGATGGAGCCTCTGAGGAAATAATTATTTTTGAAACTCGAGAGGAAAAACAGATACTTCACCTATGCTAAACCGATTATCAATGTTATTTTCGCATTCTGAATAATTCAGGCAAGATAAAAAAAGAACAGAAAATTGTAAAAAATCTTGTTATTCCAGGATGTAACAAAAACCTGAATTATGTCATGAAGGATTTCTAAAAAATTAATTAATTTTTGTGTTTGGTCCCATAATATCTCTCATGCTTGTCCGAATGTTCAACCTAATCATTTGGCATGCAAGATATAACATCTTCTGCTCACTGAACTCTAAAACTGACGATAATAATGCTGTTAGACAGATCAATATTCGACTTGGAAGACTTAGCAGGAACAATTAATATCAATGCAAAGATTTCTTTGTTTCGTCGCAATCTTTCGGTAGGTTTTGTGTTGCTTTGAATAACTTTTGTCATTAAAGAAATCATTGACAAAATTAATAAATGGACATTATTAACACGAATAATAATATAATGAATAAAATAACGATAATTGGAAAAAACTTTTAATAATTTGCTGCTGGTTTTTATTAAAAATAGAAAATTGGCAGTGCTCTTTTGTCATAAGAAACAATGTAATGAATAATAAAGAATTCCTAGTTTAAAGATTTTTGAACATAGTGATTCATAACAGCCTTATAAAATTGGAAAATTGACGCATAAAATTATTATTTATTGAAAGCGTTACCGTGCATATTAAAAAGTGTATCAAATTATTGGTACGAGAATAACAAATTTGCAATTTTTCAACTTTATAACTTATAAAAGTCACACAGACTTTAATGGAAAGAACTATAAATTGGCTGAATGCCTTAACAGATATTTTATACGACTTTTTTACCGTTGCTGGGGATTCCTAAATTCCGCTCCATTTATGCCATTAAAACAAATAAGAAACGCAAATTGTCTCACATGAGGAACGTATTTGTTTTAACATTTCTGGAGTTTATCATATAATTTAAATTTTAAAACAGTGCTTATTTATTAATGATAGAGGTTCACGAAACGTTAATTATGTCTCTCTGTCGAGTCTACAAGTGCTAAAACTTTTGAAAAAAACGTAATGCTTTAATGTATAGCAATAGTGAGAAGAAAAAAACTGCGTGTTAGATCTAAATTAAGAATAAGACAGAAAAGAGTTGTTAAAACATACTTTCTCTTATTTTTCTACTGGCAAAACGATCAGATCAGTCTTCAACTATCTTAAATAATACAATGTCACGAAATCAGAAATTATGTGTAAGGTCACGAAAGTTTTCATGGCGTAGCAATAAAGATTGTAGCATTTTTGTTATGTTTCTTTTTCTATACAAAAAATGAGACTGGCTGATTTATCGATCTAAGATTTCGTTATTAAAACTTTTCTAAGTAAAATTCAAGATATTAATGAATATTTTAAAATTTAATATTACACTTTGATTAATCACCATTTCAGTTATTAAAGAGTATGTTAAATTTATACATTTTAAAATAAATCATCAGCTTGGTAATTTAATATGTGTACATAAAAAATATATTATGAAAGCTTCTTAAGTAGAGGTAATGAGTGGGGATTTTAAATTGCTTAAAGATAATTATTTTCGGAGGATCAAAAGTAGTTAAGAGCTTTTAAAAATTGCAGATAAGAAGACAAAACAATAACTTCTCGATATTGTATTATTACGTGGGATAAAAAGACGAAATAAATTGCTGAAGAAGCTGAACTTCAAACAACGACTAGAAAGATAATTGTTTTTAAAATGCCAGCAACAAGATTTGTCATCAAGAAGAATTGTTCCACTGATGTCAAACATCTAACACTGCTGTTCATAGCAGCTGATCTGTTAAAACATTGGTGAATACTATTAATGTTTAACTTTTAACCCCGACTAAAGCGACCGAAATACTAAAGATAATTTAGGAGATAATGACACCGTTTTTTGTGCCAAGCATAAAAACTAAAGTAGATCATAATTTTAATTCAAATATAGTGTATTTTTATTTAATAATCCCATCTGTGGTAACAAAACAATTTGATGTGAACGTTATTTTACTATAAATAGTAAAAACATTATCTTTTCTCTCCCGGGGATCATTGATAAAAATTAAATGACATTTTTAAGATAATAGAGTAATTAAAACGTGCATGATGATAAATATTTCAAGATAGATTAGTATCTTGAATAGATTAATGATTATTCTTATTGCTAAGGTTCCGTTCTGTTTTGACACTACATATCTAGCCTTATCTGAATCGATGATACTATTGTTTGCGGGACAACGACCCTCAGAATAGAAACGTGGACAAAGCAGATGGCTAGCAAATACTGGATCGATGTTTGCATCGTAAATGCAATAGCAAACAATGACATCATTGCGAAAATCACGTGAGTATATCTACAGAAAATCTGATCAGTAACCGAATGTTTTCAATTTGCTCTAAACATGTGATCCATACATCTAACGAAATTTCCTGCGAAATCTACTGTTTACTTCAGGAAAATAACAAGAGTTATAATAGAAAGAATTCGATAAAATATATTTTGTCTGTTTATTTCTATAACTGAGTAAATATTTAATCAAAGAAAAAGATATTTCCATAAAAAGCAATAAAATCAGAGAAAATTTATGAAATATTTTTGTACTTGTTTCCATAAAAATTATCTTTTCAGCCATTCAGTGAAAAATTTTTATTCTAATATGTTTTGATCAAACCAAATTATAAATTTGAATAAGAATTTCCGAAAGATCTAATACCCTACTTTCTGAACATCTCTTTTATTCTGAAATGATTATGATTAAGGGAATAAAATATATGTCATCAAAATGATCATTAAAGACATTAGCTGTATGTTGAATGTGATAAAATTTATTAAATAATTCCTCAATCTAATCAACAATACTTTATTAATATACTCTGGTTATATAATTATTATTATTAAATATACTAAACCACTATCTGTCATGGCCAATGGAGCTTGGGTATTGGTATTAAAATTGGGTATTTGGTATTAAAATTCAAGTACTTTATATGTTAATTTATATAAATAATAACCTAATTATACTATCTTATATATACTGTAAGAATAATACAAGTTAACTATATGTTATCCTTGCTTTAACGCTTAGCACCATCTCTTGCCAATATTATAAAAAATACTAATAAATTCACAGGATAATCTCATCGCTCATTACTCTTTTACCTTTATTACAGGGTAATCTCAAATGATTGAATATCCGCCTTTTTTGAATGGATGAAGTTACAGAGTTAATGTTAACTTTGTAGCTTCATCCATGGTAATCTCTGTTAGTCATCAGGCAGTTAAATTAGATTTTAACTGTCTGATGATCTTGTTAAATTTTATAAAAATTAATCGAATAGTTCAAAAGTAATTAGGGAAAAATCATTGAATTTCGAATATCCGCCATTTTGAAATGATTTCAGATGAAAGACTAATTAATGATTCTTTGAAATAACACTCAATGACATGATTCTCTTGCTAATTTCCATAAAAATCAAATGAATTTCTTAAAATATATTAAGAGAAGAACGAATCATTTAGGATATATTATTAGTTTTAACTCCGGTCATTTTTAAATGGATACAGCTAGAGAAGCAGTTCTCAAGGAAAATTTTTTTAAAGTTTCAGGTCAGTTGCTGATGGTCGCACTGACCTGAAACTTTATGATAAAAGTCGCAAGATAGCAATGTGATAAAGCATTTGCTGGCCTTCTGAAGAATTGTGTTCAATTGCTAATCACATATATTTAGATTTTCCAGGAAGGACCAAGATCAGACCATTAAAGCTTATTTTTCAATATTTTGGTTGACCAATCCATGGTAATCTCTAAGCAGTCATGAAGAGTTCTGAGTGGGCTCCACTATCACATATATTCATGGTGAGACTCAGTAACATGATTGAGCTAACCTAATCCAACTTTAATGTGATAAAAGTTGATAAATTTTTTATAGTAAGTGGAAATATTAAATTTATTATCGAATCATTCAATTTTTATTCGAAAAAAGATCATTTTTTAAATTAACTAAATAGGATACTGTATATAGATCTGGATTAGTAAAAGTATGATCATTTTATTATAACTATATTTAATATAGTTATAATAAAATGATAACTATATTAACTATAGTAAATGATATGGAATAGTAGATAGTAACTATATTAAATGACTTCTGTCAATTTATTATAAATAGTTTGTTGGATTTAGGACGGACACACAAGGTACTTAAACTTGCCTTAGTTAAAAAATATGAAAGTGTACAAAAATATCACAAATTTATTGGTTATTAGGAGCGCATTTTTTAACTCGACGCTGAAATCTTGGTTCTGCAATATAGAATAGTTTTATAAACACAATAAATAGGAATTTAACGCAATTATATATTCATCCTATCCTTAAATTCTGTCGTCCACTTACACACAAAAATATTTTGTAATTGTGGCCGCATTAAAACGCCTGCTGGCCGTACTTGGGAACCACTGAGCTAGAGGGTTAAATGATGGTATCAAAGTGATCTTTAACGGAAAAGATCACTTTGACGATACCATCAAATGAAAATATTTAATAATTATTAGTGGGAAACACGGAAATAGGATGATAGTTTCTTAAGCTTCATTTTCTTTCGGAAAGTAGGCTAAAAATACGAGATTAAATATAATCTAATAAAATATTTTTAATACATTCTGACTATTATAATTGTAAATTAATCAATTAGACTATAATAAAATTTTGATGTTAGAATATTTATTATATTCTAACACCAAAATTTTATTACAGTCTTATTAAAGTAGAAATTGAATTTCCAGTTTAGTTTTTCTATAATTAATAAACTATTATTAAGTTTATAATAATTATTATATTAATTTTTATTTTTCTTTAATATTTCTAATATGATAAAATATCGGTAATTATTCTTACGGCGCGGCGTTCGCCACCTACGGCAAGGTGCGCCGCGAGGCGTTCCGCTATGTCGCCGGGGCGGACGCGGTGGCCGAATACCACTCGTCGCCAGGCGTCACCCGTACCTTTTGCCGCCACTGCGGATCGAACCTGCAGTGGCTCGGCGGCAACGAGGACCCGAGGTACACCTCTATCGCCCTCGGCACCCTCGACTCGCCGCTGCCATCGGTAGCGCAGCGCCACATCTACGTGGGTTCGAAAGCCGACTGGTACGTCATCGCCGACGACCTGCCGCAGGAACACCAATACTGACCGGCGCCCGCGCGCCGGGATCAACGGACAACAGACGAGGTCGCAGCCATGCTGCTCAACCTGTTCAACGAAATGCGCGCAGCCAAGGTGCCGGTATCGGTGCGCGAGCTGCTCGACCTGATCGATGCCCTGAAGCACCGCGTGGTGTTCGCCGACATGGACGAGTTCTACTACCTGGCGCGCACCATCATGGTCAAGGACGAGCGCCACTTCGACAAGTTCGACCGGGCCTTCGGCGCCTACTTCAAGGGCCTGGAGAAGCTCGACGACCACCTCAAGGCGCTGATCCCCGAGGAATGGCTGCGCAAGGAATTCGAGCGCCTGCTGACCGACGAGGAAAAGGCGCAGATCCAGTCCCTCGGCGGCCTGGACAAGCTGATCGAAGAGTTCAAGAAACGCCTCGAGGAACAGAAGGAGCGCCATGCCGGCGGTAACAAGTGGATCGGTACCGGCGGTACCAGTCCGTTCGGCTCCGGCGGCTTCAACCCGGAGGGCATCCGCGTCGGCGACGCCGGCAAGCGCCAGGGCAAGGCGGCCAAGGTCTGGGACCAGCGCGAATACAAGAACCTCGACGACCAGGTCGAACTGGGTACGCGCAACATCAAGATCGCCCTGCGGCGCCTGCGCAAGTTCGCCCGTGAGGGCGCGGCGGAGGAGCTGGACATCGACGGCACCATCGACCACACCGCCAAGGACGCCGGGCTGCTCAACATCCAGATGCGCCCGGAGCGGCGCAACACGGTGAAGCTGTTGCTGCTGCTGGACATCGGCGGCTCGATGGACGCCCACGTCAAGGTCTGCGAGGAGCTGTTCTCGGCCTGCAAGACCGAGTTCAAGCACCTGGAGTATTTCTACTTCCACAACTTCATCTACGAGTCGGTGTGGAAGAACAACCTGCGCCGCAGCAGCGAACGCACCGCCACCTTCGACCTGCTGCACAAGTACGGTCCGGACTACAAGGTGGTGTTCGTCGGCGACGCGGCGATGGCGCCCTACGAGATCACCCAGGCCGGCGGCAGCGTCGAGCACTGGAACGAGGAAGCCGGTTACGTCTGGATGCAGCGCTTCATGGAGAAGTACAAGAAGCTCATCTGGATCAACCCCTATCCGAAGGACACCTGGAACTACACGGCGTCCACCGGCCTGGTCCGCGAACTGGTCAAGGAACAGATGTATCCGTTGACCCTGAGCGGCCTGGAGGAGGGCATGCGCTTCCTCTCGCGCGGTTGAGCCAACTGCCTGCGGGACCGGCGACAGGCGCGGCGGCACGCAACTTGCCTACCCTGTGTATCCCGTCCGCGCGGTAACAGCGCGGCGCGGCCACCGGTAACGATGGGCACGCCATGATCGACTCGACCTTCTCCCGCGCCACCTGGCTCAACTCGCTGCACATGTCGACCCTCACTCTCTCGCTGCTGGAGAAGGAAGGGTTCGCCCGCGAGCAACTGCTCGAAGGCAGTGGCATCACCCCCGCCGACCTGCTCGAGTTTATCCTTCTCCTCCGTTCGGGTCACCAGTTATTGTGTAAGTTACATTCGGTGGTTGATAAAAATATTGAAGACTTAACTGACTCCATTTTTATAAATAAACAACTTTAATATATCAAACACAATAAAAAATATACAGCTCCAGCCAGGGAAGTAGTTTCCGATATAGACAATTACTATTTAACGCACGCGTTTCTAGTCGACCGCCTCCGGCTAAAACAAAGAAAAAACTGTTCTCCCGCTCCTTCTCTTCCGAACTACTTGGACCCTTCTTTTTGTATCATTCCGCGCAAAGGTTGAAGGTTGAAACAACTTCTCTTCAAGAAATAGTTCCCAAGTGACCGCCACATATACACTATTCTTTGCAGCAAATTTTTAATCCAATTCAAATATCTCAACAATCGATTATTCACAACGAAAAAGAACCTTAAATACTGTTAATTGCATAATAATTAATATTGATTTCATTCCCACGACGTTTTGGAAGAAGACAGTTTTTTTTATTATATCTATGATAACAGAAATACAGTAGAAATTAATTTTTGAAATGATTTAATCTTTCTTATTAACATAGCGTGTAAGCAGAATTAGAAATTTCATGTTAATTGCATAATAATTAATATTGATTTCATTCCCACAGCTGTTTGGTTGGTTGCGACGACGTTTTGGAAGAAGACAGTTGAAGACCCCCTGGTTTCACGTGTGTCTGAGGGACGATGTCCCAGAGGAGGAGTTGGTGATGTCACCTCTGCCTTCCGATTCGGTTTCTGTCTCGAGTCTCTTGTCTCTGGCAGAAACCGGATCGGAGGGATCCAGCGGAACCGGCCGACTAGAAGACAGTTGAAGACACCCTGGTTTCACGTGTGTCTGAGGGACGATGTCCCAGAGGAGGAGTTGGTGGTGTCACCTGTGCCTTCTGATTCGGTTTCTGTCTCGAGTCTCTTGTCTCTGGCAGAAACCGGATCGGAGGGATCCAGCGGGGACGGCGAGATGTTCGCATCTTGTCGAAATTCGGATGACGAGGGTCATTCGAATTCTCGACGCGTCACCTTCGCCGATCCCTTGGTGAGCAGTGTGCACATCGTCGACACTTCTCGGCACGTGGCCTTCTCTCCCGAAGTGGTCGTTCGAGTCTACGAGAGACCAGTCGAGCCCGGTCCTCCACCCATTTGGGTGCTTGATGCCCGTCGGCGGGACTTCAAGTGTCGTTCGCGATACTTGAATAGGCCGCTGTGGCGAATGGTTCTCGGTTTGGGGGTTTCGACATTAAATGTCGAATCCGGTCCACTTTTCCATCACATCAGACGAGAATCCTTGGAGAGGCAGATGTTTCGCATCTGCTGTTTCGTGACATCCGACTAGTCTTTCGTTTCTTTCCATCTAGACTCAGTTGAACTTGATGAGGACTTTTTACTGGATTTGACTTTAACCAGGTCGGGCGTCGCTCGCCTGTGTTTTTACTTTCCCGGATTTGTCATTTGTACAGTTTACATTTGATTCCACTTTCTTTTGTAGATTAGTTATTTCTCTCTAGGTAGCTGGTTGTAGGCTATTCCTCCTTCAGGCTCTGCCATCTGCCCAGCCGCTGTACTTTTGGTTCCTCTGATACTATTGATTAGTATCGAACTAACGGCGATCAGGATATCTGGATTGGAATTACTCCGTTGGTTAATTTTTAGTGAGAAATTGGTTTCATATTCGTATATTGGATTTGCCGTTTGGTTAATTTTATTTAGAAGATAGTATCCTGTTCGTATCTCGGGTTTTGTCCATTGGCTAGATTTTGTCAGAATTGCTTATGTAGTGTTGGGGTTTGTAAATTGGTTTTCTTTTAGTTACAAAATTGGTTCGTATTTTTGAGTTTTTCGATTTTAGAGATTGTCCATTAATTAGATTATTTTGAAATTGGTATCGGGTTCGTATTGTGTAATTTCTCCATTAATTAATTTTTAATTCGAAATTTGTGCAGTGCAGTTTATCCAATGGTTAGTTTTAGAAATTCGTATTGTGTAAAGTTAACGAGTTATACTCGTTTCGAAATCAATTGGTTAAAGTGGTTCAGAGTTTTGTTGCTTCCATACTTTTTCATTTGTTCACTCCTGTACTGCAACTCCTCTATTAGGCTTTACAATCTGCCCAGCCGCTGTATCTTTGGCTTGGAGGAGTGACGGATCAACGGCAAGTTGGTACAAGGATTGGAGTTGGTCCAGTAGTTAGTTTTTAGTTAAAATTTGGTATCGTTTTCGTATCTTGCATTTGCGTTTCGTTAGTTTTATTTAGAAGATCGTGTTTGTTTGTATCTTGGTATGTGTCCATTAGACGGTGTTTTGTCTAAATACGCTTATCGTATAGTGTTGGGTTAAGTTAGAAACTGATATTGTGTTGATATCTTAGATTTTCTCATGGCTAGTTTTTTGTTATAACCATTTATTCGGTACTGTTCTTTTTTTTTTGTTAACAGATGACGCCACTTTCCATTCAGGGAGAATACTAAGTGACGGGGCGAAATAAGCCCTTCCACAGGCTGCCCACCCCTGCGGAGGGGTCAGCCGGATTGTGGAGGACGGGGATCGACGGGCCGGGTCCGGACCCCATGATAAATATTTTCAAGGGGTGGGACCCGAGACTCGAACCCGGGTCCTCCAGAGTGGAAAGCCGAAGATATGTTTATTAGTTAGTTTTTGATTAGAAATTAGTATCTTGTTCATATCTTGAGGTTTGTCGATTGTTTAGATTTAGTTTGGCATTGGTGTGGTATAGTTTATCCATTTTTTAGTTAGAAATTTTTCCAACGGTAAGTTATAGAAATTCATATTGGGTAAGGTTAACGCGTCAGTGCTGGTTTTGGAACTTGCTAGATTAGATTGGTTAAAAGTTTCATTGATTTCATACACTTTCATTTGTTTTCTCCAGATAGATGTTGTATGGCTTCCTCCTTTAGGCTTTACAACCCTCCCAGCCGCTGTATTTTCGCTTTGGAGGAAGACGGAATACTGGCGAGCTGGGTACTTGGATGAGATTTTCTTCAGCTGTTAGTTAGGTGTTTGTAGTGTCCATTTAAGTTTTAGATTAGTTTCGAAACATGGTAAGTTAGATTTTGTATTAGTACAGTAGTTATTTGTGCAGATTTATTAGGTTGTATAGGATAACGGATTGCAATTTTGATCTTTTTTTTGTCATTCATCGATAGTCCAATTTATTTTTGTGGATTTATGTCTTTGTCTTTTTCCTTCTAGAAGACGGCCTGAACTGTGACTGGAACGAATTTGGAACTGTAGGTAGAAGTAAGTTGAAAACTAATGTTTTATTATTTCTAATTTAATTTTCCAGTATTTATTTCATTGTTTTTTTTATTTACACTTAATTCTCAGAAATTTCTCTGTAAACATTGAAGTAATCCGCCGTCGTTTATTTGGATAAACAAAGCAACTACATCTACTATCTTTTAACATTATTTTACAAAACTAATTTTGTAGGTTTGTCAAATATATACAGGTAGGCCTCGATTAGTGCGAATAATTGGTTTCATCTGTATAATACGCCGATTGCTCTTGTGACATCAGATATAGTTAATAACCCAATTGCGTTTAGAAAAATATATTATCATGTTTCATTGTTCCTCTTTTGTAGTATGCGATGCTAATTTGCTGTAATGGAAAACAACGTTAGGAGAAATCGGTGTTTTAACATGCCAAAATGAATTATGATTACAATATATTCTTCCTAGAATGCAGCTGCAAACTCGCTAATTATATTGACAGAACTTGTAGCAAAAATTAATAGATTTTTATTGATTTGTGAATTAGCACTTCTTGGTAACGTGATGTCAACTCAAATGCTTTCTAAAACAATTTACTAGTTAAATTTTCTGTTCCTACAAATTTCACAAAGCTGAGAAGTAACAATATTGTTTATACCAACTGAACTTGTAGTAAGCACTTTGCTTTCTTTTTATCGCCATTCAATTTACATGCTAACAGGTTAAACTTGGATTAGTTGGAAAAGTTATTTGATTACAGAAGTGTAGCTTAAATTTGAAATGTTATCAATAATGGACGGCTGATTATACTTCAATCTTCTCATCCTCCACTTTTCATTTTGCTTCTTCTCTCATTAAGTTTTCTAAAGATTTTTTTCTTTTTTCACAGAACATCATCTCGACATAGTGGACTTTATCAAGATCTGGAGGGCGAGAATAACCACACTACCGGGTGTCGACATTTACCTATGACTAACTGTGACTTACCGGATTTGATAGAAAGTGACGACGAAGGACAAGAGTTGCTCCCTTCGTTTTTTCCCGATTTTGACTTTGTACATAAGCGTAGTTTACCGATTTTGACTTTTTTAGTTTTAAGTTGTGCATAGTTTTAGTTTTTAAGTATTTTTCATGGCCTGTGACTTCATCCCTTTAACATCTGCGACTGAGACTCTACCGATCTGGACGACGACTGACACCGAAATCCCGAGGATGAACTTTTTCATTTCCCGAGGAGGAATCAAGGATTCGACATTGGACTTGACAGGAGGTGACAGCCAGTCCGGCATGGCTTGGACTGGCATTTTTCCCGGAGGTGATAACCCCAGTTTTTGTCCCTCGTGGTCAAACTGTCAGGCCACCAGAAAGGTTTTTGGGAAAACAAAAAACCTCGCAGAATGGTGTCGCCTTGACGTTGATTCTACGGTTTACGGAAAGGAAATTATCGTCTGGCATAATTTTCTTTCTAACCAAGAACATCCGACAGTTTAATATTAAAATATTTTTCTGATTTTTATCTTAGATCCAGTTAACCCAACTAATCCAGTTGTACGGACAAGTCTGCATTTGTTGAACACATCAAATTGTTCAACGATCGGAATTAAATAAATACTAGAAATTACGCGGAAATATAATCTTAAAATACTGTATATAACGACGAAAAATACCTCCGAATTCGTGTAGGGAATCCATCGATGAGGGAATCATAAATGGCATCCATTATTGTTACAGTGCCATCTGCGAAAACTGTCTTTTTAAAAGAACTACAATTTCAATGTAATTTTTATTCTTTAATTTTTAAATTATTAATAACAACAAATAATTTTTACTGTCGCAGACATCCAAAAATTAGACCTTTCTAAAAAAAATCTACTTCACTGTCGCAGACATCCAAAACTTAGACCTTTCTAAAGATACACTATTTATAGAAATCGGTACAGTAGTTTGTACCCTATATATAGAAATCGGTACAGCAGTTCAACCGAAAAAGGGACATCCAGCCAGCCAGCCACGTTTGACTATTAATATATATGATTCTCAAATATTTCAAAATATTGATATTTGTGAATATTTATTTAATATGAATTAAATAAATATTCTCAAATTTAATTGCATTCACAGATAATTTTTATACGTTGCTCCTAAACATGCAACAGAAGAAATTTTTATTTTTGAGAGTTAAAAAAAATAAAAATAAAAAATAAAAAATTCATTATAGAATATCAATTAACAATAAAATTACAATCATTTTACTTTCAGATTTTTATAAATCATGCCTCTTTTATTTATGAGATGCCAAAAAAATATGTATATATCCCAAAAATAAATATGCTGAAATAAAAAAAAATTATTAGCATAATCATACATGTATACGAAATTCGGAAGAATTAAACATATTTTTATAATTTTTGTAATTTTATAATTTTTGTATTTTTATAATTTGGGTGTTATTGAGTCCTCCAATTACTGGAAAAGATGGTACGCGACAACATGGCAATGGTCAACTCGGCAATATGATTCAACTTGGCGATAGTAAAATAAAGATTATGCACTCTTGATTATGCGTATTTTAAGGAAATATGGCGGAACTGCTTCTCTGCCTTCCGGTAGTGGCGCTGCGGCCATTTTATGTACTTCAGGTCATGTGGATCCCGACCACAGAGTAATTACAGACTGGAATTCTGCGCGTTCACTTGAGTTCAACTTATGCAAGTGACAAAAAAATATTTTATAGCAAATAATTTAAACTCAATAATTTTTAAGAACTGAAAATTATACAAATATCTGGAGAATAATATTAATATTCCATGCTCTTGGCCGCCCTCGCTTCCTCTGGGTACTCCACTTCGTATAATGCGTAATAAATGACGTGTAAGGAAGTTGATGACGCACAAGAACTTCTGTGTGTGACCTCAATAAGTCGTAGCAATGTCGTCACAAAACGTCTGAGTGTATGATGTCATTATGACATATGACGTTAACAGATGACATCACGAAACGTCGCTGTGTGATGTATTTACTGTATACATGGTGTAACATCACCAAGTTATGTGATACCATAATGGCATCGCACGCGAAGGTAGATGGTGTCTAGATAGAATACCATTTGAAACTATCAAAGCATCTCACAAACTAGAAAGATATCTCCATAAAAATAATGTGTCAGAAATTCCTGGGGAACGCCGTGTATACTAGCTAGAATACAATAAAAAAAATAATAAAGAGCTTTTCTACGCATAAATTATTTGATTAATTTATGAGTATATAATGAAAATTATTATAGAAAATTAAGATGGAACATTTTAACTGTAGAAGAAAATATCCACTTTTTTATATTATAAAAAGCTATATGAAAATTGAAAATATCCATTTGCATATAGCTCCATCTTGTGTCAAAATACAAGATGGAGCTACATGCAAAATTGGTGATTTTTCTGAGCATGACCGGAAGCAAAGGTACATGAACTAAATTCATTACATTTTAAATATTCGTATTGTATCTCGAAACCGGCATGAGACTGACAGATAGCAGAGTGAAAAATAGTTCTGTTAGGAAAGTTTTACTGTTCTGTTTTACAAATAGTAGTGCATATTGAGAAGCTATACTATTTTATTAAAAGTTATCAGTTATTTACATAAATATTTAAGATGGGGGAAAATGTTTTATCAAAGACCATGTGTGATTTGTATGATATCAAAGCTATAAAATTTGGCAAATTTGTCATAAAGAGTGGCATAGAAACTCCCATATATTTTGATCTGCGTGTTGTTGTATCGTATCCATCGATTATGGTAAGTAATTGCAATTTATTTTAATTAGTTTTAAATTATAAAACTGTGCAAGTACTACTATTCAAATATACACTTCATTGGTATGTTTGTAGTCTTCCCTTTACCGAAAAAATTGTTTTACGTGATCCTAACTTATATTTTGACATTGACTAAATTATACAGTCAAACCCCGATAAGACACCACCATCTGTTTGGCGAGATTTTGGCGGCTAATCGAGGTTGGCGGTTTATCGAAAACACCTGTGCGAAAACACACGTAATATAGAAATGAAAATGAACTCCGATTTTATTAAATTTAATAAAATACAGTACAAATGTATTTTATTAAATTTAATTAATATAATTAATTAAATATAATAATAATTAATTAAATCTTAATATATTTAGCATCCAAACTTAACATTTCTAAAAACTATATACTTTACACTATAGTATACGTATCTTATATGTACAGTACTATATAGAAAACATGTCCATTTGGTGTTCTGATCCTCTATTTTGAGTCTCTGTAAAGCACAATGTACACAGCTTATTGTATAGTATCCTTATTTGCTTGGTATGCAATAAACAATGGAAACAATCTGGTTCTTACGATATTAAATTTTCTACAACCTAGGTGTGAACCAGGCTTAGAGAGACGATTAACCATTAACTTCATCTCTCCCACCTGCTGGTTATAAATGAATCCAGAGTGCTTTTAATACTGTATATAGAGTAGCGATGAACTTTGGGATGCAAGTCACCTTACATACCCCTGGCGGATTAACAAGGACAAATACAATACCAAAAGGAATATTTGTTCAGACATTTTTATTGGCAGATGGTGGATAGCATCTTATCAGGGTTTGCCTGTTCCATTAACATAGGGAAGATCCATTCTGCCAAATTTCTTGGTGGTTAGGGGTGGCGGCTTATTGCAGGGTACAATATCTTATCGAGGTTTGACTGTATTAACATTTTTCAACCAATATAGCTGGAGAAAATTTTTGCAATAGCTTTATTTAATCCAAAAATATAATCTCTTATAAATGCAATTAATAAAATTATATATAAACTGCTTAATTTCTAACAATAAGTCATTTGTTATTTCTATATTTATATATCTTTTTTTAAATATTTTTATAATCTCCAAAATATCATTTATTTAAAATCAAGTGATTTATTTACAAATAGTCTGTAATAGGTACTACTACAGACTATTTGCAAAGATTTTTGCATATTTAAAAGAAAGTAGAATTTACTTTAAATTTTTGAAAAATTCAGATATGAACAACAAAATTTTTAAAATTGGCTTGGACTTTTAAAAAAATTTATTTTGCAAATATAAATAATTATTTAATGAATTAGCATAATATCTCAGCCAGAGTTTTCACCAAAATCATCTTTTTATTATCAGAATTTTTTTACAGAGATAGAGATATGACTCAGTTTACTTGGATTATAAGATGATGATTTTTAATTTATTCAATTAATAGCATACATTACAAAGTGTAATATTTATAATGAGGTTCAGTCATGCATTTGGTACCTATAAAAGCAAATTTTTTTTTGAGTTATAAAGTTTTGACTTATTAAACATAAGGTTCATTTTTTAAATAAAGACTGGTAAAGATTTATATTCCCTGTGTGACAGCTATGTATTTTCTATATAGTAGGCATTTTTTAATGAATATATACAGAATTTTTGATTGGTTAAACATTTGTATTAATCTCTATATCATGGTCTGAAAAATGCATGTATATATTCAAAAAGCTGCCTATATAGTTAACACATAGCCATCACATAGGGAAGCTAAATCTTTACCTAAAGAACAATAGTTGTTATAGAAAATAAAGTGGGTTCTCATTTAAAGTCATTTTGCTATTATGTTTCCGGCAAATATTAAATTGAAAAATTAAAGAATTTAAAATAATGAAACAGATTAAAGTTCTATTTTTTCTTACATTTCCCTTGATAATAGAGATAAAATAAGGAAACATACATAATTATAGAAAACAAAATAACCTTATTTTATGCGAGCACTAATTCAAATTGATATATTGTTCATAGATAATAATATAACTATGTAGTGCTTAGGACATTTGATCAGATTGACTGTGCAAACATTTTGGCTTTTTCATTCAGAGGATCTGGGAGCAAATTAGGAAACCACCACTTGGAAAATTTATATACTAGATCAGCATAGTTTTTTATTTCAATTAACATTATGAATTTGGGAATCTAATCCCAACATTAAAAAAGGATTCACTGTAGTTAGCATATGTTCTGTTTTTGTTAGCAAGGGATTGAAAGTCAAAGTGCAATATAAATTACTATAAAATTAACTGATGACAACTTTTATTGTCATCCTAATCACATTAAACAATAAATCTAAATTCTACTCCTATTTAGAAATGTTTGTAAAATTAATATGGAATATTACTGAATATATATATACTTTGCTTAAATGAAAAGTGGATGAAATTACATATGATAATTTTATACAATAAAATTTTTTATTAGAACAGAAATGAAAAGATAATTTAAATATGTAATTATAACTGCATATTTATTAATGATATAAACAATATTTTGTGTTGTATTAATAATAGAACATGAAAAGAATTTTATAATTGATTTTATCTCTTAATTTATTTTAAGATTGAATGTTTGTTTGTTTTTATAATTTTATTCTTTTTTCATTAGAAAAGTGTTTCTGAAGTTATGTGGCAGAAAATGAAAGAAACTGGAATTTCTCAAGATTTAATTTGTGGTGTTCCATATACAGCCTTACCAATTGCAACAGTATGTATTTTATTATTAAAATTGAAATATCTTGAAGTAACAATATTATGAATTTAATTTTTTAGAGAAAAATAAAAAATATTCTTTATATATACAATAAAAAATATTTTACACAATTTTTACATAGTCCTACCTTCCAAATAAAATTAATTTATAAGATTGCTTACTATCTGTCTATTGGAATAAACTTTCATTACTAATAACTCTTAAATAAATTTTATATTTTCATGAAATTTCAGATATATATTCTATTATTAAAAATAAACCTTAACTTCAGCATCAGCCATTTATAAATGGTAGATATTTAAGTTTCTAAAATACTGTCCATTAAGATAGCTTGAACTAATTAATAGATTATTATGAAATTAGTAATAAGGTCAAGTCACTGACTTTATTGATACATTAATTAACCTTTTTATCTTTGATTATATAAAGATGAGACATTCAAACTTTTGAGCTACTTCTAATAGCTTCTAAACTTTTTAATTAAATTTTATTTACGAAATTATTGGAGGCTTGTGCCATTAAGGAATTTATTCAAAAATTGTCATGTTATTTTTGAATGCTTTGAGCAGCAACTTCTTACCTCTTGTCATTTTTATCATACCAAGCTTGATCTCTTGATCATGTGTCAAAAATTTGAAGATCTTCCCTTTCCACTTTAAAAATTTTTCTTTAAATTTTATATAAAAATAAAAACACATAAAATATAAAGTAATTCTTATTTTCTTCCATTTAATATTTTGCTATACATATTCTTTAATTTTTAAAATAAAACAATTAAGGTATTTATATCTTAGAAGAAGAAATAAATTTTATAAACAAACATAATATATATATACACACACTGTATAATAATTTCCAAATATGCTGTATTAGTCTTTTTTTATTTTTCAAAAATTTAATTTTTAAACATTTTAAAAATTAATTATATTAATATAAATTTAAAAATAAATATTTTTATATATTTAAAATTTTAAAAAATTATTTAATATTTATTTTTTTTATAAAATATTATTTTTTTTTTGTTTTAGTTAGAGATGTAAAACTCTAATGTTTTTTTACAAGGTGATATCACTGTTTACATAACTCCTTGTGTTGTCACAAATCTACTGCACCCTCTCTTCTAAAAGCATGCTATAGTTTGAATGCTCCAAATATAAGACTTGCTTAATTTGTAAATTTTTAAAAATAGCAAACAATGTCTTCTGAAATATCCCTTTTCATAGCTATTGAATTACTTTACATTGTTAAAGTGGTTATACCATTGAAGATAATGATTTTTTTTTTTTTTTTTTTTTTTTTTTTTTTTTTTTTTTTTTTTTTTTTTTTTTTTTTTTTTTTTTTTTTTTTTTTTTTTTTTTTTTTTTGATGAATTTTAATTAAAACTTATTTACTTATTTCAAAAAGTGGATGTTAGAATTATTTCCAGTACTGTTTTTAATTTTTTATAAATCTGAAAAATATGAAAATATTTAGCATTTATTGAGAACTTTTTGCCAAAAAGTTATATTTTAATTGCTGTTTAATTTTTAAAATGAAGTTAATAGTAAAATTGTGCAAGAGCACTTCGTTCACTTTCTTCTGGTCTTATAAGTATTTTGCATAGACTTTTTATTTATATAATTTATACAAATTAATATAAATAATTAGTAGGTCTATGCAGAACACACATTTGTATTCTGTATATAGATAGTAAATTTATTTTAATATATCTATAAATAGCAGATTATAAATCAAACAATAGAAAAACAATACAAATAATAATAAATAACTGATGATGATTATTTAGAAAGTATCTAACAAAATAAAATGCAAAATTCTTAATAACAATCAAGATTCTTAATATCAAATTTACTCCAGCAAAGCCAATTATAAAATGCTAATAAAATTTAAAAACAGTAACTACAATAATTTAGCAAATCCAAACATGATTCAGAATTAGAAGAGAATGATCATGATTTCATTCTCTTCTAATTTAGAATAGTAGGAACAAATTCTTCTACTTATTAATTTAAAGAAACTTTAAATATTAATAAATAAGTAAGAAAAGTACGTTATTATGGTGTCCAAAAATATTTAATTTAGCAATACTGAATGATAATGTTATATTATAAATATTGTCTTTTTCATAAAAAGAATTATTTGATTGTTTAAACATTTAAATCCTAATTTTAAATGTTTATATTATATTCAAACAAAATATTTAAATGTGTTTTCTAAATGAAGAAAAGTTAGCTGATATTGAATAAATTTAATCTCCAAATTAAAAAATAATTAAATTAATGAACTATTTTTATTTCTAATTATAATTTTAATTTACTACTAAAGATGCTTAAAATTATAAAACTTAATTTATTTTAACAATTTACAAAGAATAGAAATTGACAGAACATTTTTAAATACACAAGATTTTGATATTTTTAAGATTCACTATAAGTTTATCATCATAGATCATAAAAGCAGGATCACTTATTTGGTTTCTGATGATCTCTAAGTCATATCCTTCTATCCTTAATACTATAAGTAGTGGTTATATTCCTGAAAAATCATAATCTTAAAAAAAAAACTAAAAATAAAAAATACTAAATTACTGACTATAGCTATGAGAGAAACAAAATATATCCCTAATATATTTGATGGTAGATTGATATAAATTATTCTTTACAAATACTTTTAAAAATAAAAACAGAAAATATTTGCTACATTAGAAATTTTCAATGTTTTTAAATATTATAAAATGAAAAAATGTACAAAAGGATTAATTGAATGAAATTATGTGGAGAATGCACAGTTTAACTAGTGTTTCAAAGTTTCACTTATTTTAGTTTTTTTGCTTTGGAATTATGTAGTGTCTGCTGTACTTTTTCATAAATATGAGCCTTGATGCAAGTTTAAAATTTCAGGAGCTATATAACACAATAGTGTCTGCTATACTTTTTCATAAATATGAGCCTTGATGCAAGTTTAAAATTTCAGGAGCTATATAACACAAAATAATGATTGTTATTATGGAGGTTTTAGATCAAATTGTCATAATTTCTGATCCCATGTAACTGAAATAATTTTAAGAGAATTCACTCTCATTTTTGTCTTTAAATATTGCTAATTGAATAAAAAATAAGTATACCAGAATTATTAAAGATACTCGTTAATAATAAAATATTATTCTTTAAGGTGAATATTTTGTTTTTAAATATTAAAATAGGAGCATTCTCTGAATATTTAAATCATCAGTTACCATTTTAAATTCTAGATAATCAATTATTAGCTCATATTTATTGATATTGACATTAGATTAGATTTTAAAATTCAAAGTAAATTTCCTAATTTTGTGATTTTAAAAGAAAATTACTATTCATCAATATTATAGTTAATATCTTATCTTCATCTGTAAATATATAAAAATTATTTATTAAGATTTATCTGATTTTATTTAAATAGTGCATATCTGTTAATAAAAATATTCCAATGGTTCTACGAAGAAAAGAAACCAAATCATATGGTACTAAACAATTAATTGAAGGAAATTATATAGCAAGACAAAAATGTCTTATTATTGAAGATGTTGTTACTAGTGGAAGCAGTGTTTTAGAAACTGCAAATGTAAGTAACTTTTTAAATAAAGTTTAATCAAAAATAATCCTTACAAATTAATAAATTTTTCCAAATGAAAAATAACTTCATAATCCATAAACATACACAGGTTTTAAGAACTGCTGGTTTAGAAGTTACTGATTGTATAGTGTTGCTTGATCGAGAACAAGGTGGTAAGAATAATCTTGAGAAAGAAAGAATCAATCTGCATAGGTATGAATTAATAAATTAACAATAAAATTTTTATCATTTGTTTTCATCAAAAAAATAATTTTTTTTTTATATTTTTATAAAAAATAATTTTGATTTTTTTCAATTATTATTTTTTAATTTTGTTACAAAACAGCAAGATAGCATTTTGATTTTTATCACCTGCACTTTTTTATATACAAATTTTAAAATTATCAAAATTTTATCTTTTTATCTTTTTTTTAATGTACATTCATTGTTGTATGATTTATTAAAAATTGATATTTAATATTTAAATTTTATATTGACATATTTTACTACACAAAGAAACTGAATTTTTTTTTTTTTAAATATTACATTCTATTTTAAACTTTTAAATAATTAACAAATTTAATAACTTTTTAATGGTATCAATATTTGTTTTTTACAAAATATTTCTTTTAGAAACACTGAATTTAATGACTTTTTAATTTGTCTAAAAGTTTTCAAATTTGAAAAAATTGTTATTATGATTCTAATTCAACAAATACACTATCTTAAGTAATTTTCAATAAAAAAATACAGTAAGTAGTAATAATAGAAGAAATGGATTTAATAATGAAAATTACATACAAAATATCAATAACTTATTTTATATAGTTGTGTATTAGCAATACACCATCCATATTTCAAAGTTTGAAAATCAAAAATCATGAAACCCATGTATATAAGCTGGCATCTCAATTTTTAAATGTTACAACATTATGACATTCATTGAAATAAATTGGCAGTTTTTTACAATTTAAAAATTTCCAAAAATCCAGTTCTTCTGGAATAAACAACAAAATACTAGACTTGCAACCTTTAAATGTTGCAATGTAAAGAAAATAGTATTGTAATTAATGGAGATCAGGATGTGATCCTGTTACATCACATTGCATCCAGTTGCATTTCTCTACAACATACAATAAAATTTTATTGAATAAAAATTATTAAATAAAAATTGCTAGGAGAAACGTTACTGCTTTGTATAGGTACTTAATTATAGAGAGTTAACAACAGCACTCGTTAGCAGTCCAAACAAAACTGTTGTGTTAAATTAAACATAATAGTTTGTTTGGACTGCTAACGAGTGCTGTTGTTAACTTTCTCTATAAATAGTATTAAATAAAATAATTAATAATTATACTATAAAATTCCAGTACTCTGTTTTTTGCTAATACAATATTTTTTACAGCTCTATAAATAGGAGTATTAATATACTTTTATAAATTATACTCAAATTTTATATTACACACTTTTTGTTCGGTTAATCAGCAGTAACTTTAACTAGTTCTAATAATTTATTTCATTTTTTTTAAAAGTTTTCCATTATTAAATATTTTTGCTGATATTTTTATAAAGTTTAAATGATTAAAAAATAAAATTGGAATCAAAATATGCAATGAAAATTTTGTTGGAATTTATGGGAATGGGAAGCTGACCCGCATTTAGTTAATAGTGATCACCATTAGATGTGCAAATTTAATGTCCAAAATCAGTGGCAAAATAATTATCACATATAATAGTTCTGATTATCCAAATGGACCTAATTATCATGCCTTATTTTAACCCTTGAAATCTTAACGGAAATTTTAATGATTTAAATAATTTAAACTAATTTTAGTGCCACCTCGTAATTAGAATATTTTATTATTTTATTAAGATGTTGGAACAGTAGTCCAAAGATCCCCGGTTCAATCCTGGGCCGAGGCAGATTTTTTCTTCAGATAAATTAAAAATTCTAGTTTAATCATTAATTAATAGATGGCGCCCTCATTGATTTAATAAAATAATAAATATTTTAATTACGAGATGGTGCTAAAATTAGTTTAAATTATTTAAATCATTAAAATTTTTGTTAAGATTTCAAGGGTTAAAATAAGGCATGATAGTTAGGTTTATTTAGATTAAAAAGATTCCCTTGAGGTTTGTATAGTATAAAGTTTAAGTTCTGATCATTTAGAAAATTTTGAATTTATTTTAAATATGAATATTCGTATCTGTATATTTTCAATAATATACAGATTGTCCTTGACATATGATGTGATAGAAGTTGAAAATGATGCCATAATGGTAATAATTTTTGTAGTAATAGTAGATGATGGAATGCCATTGTCTAGTAGTCTTATTAGTACTAGTAAACTATTTGCTATTACATACTGAATTTTTTTTAAGATGGTATAATCATCCAGATTTGATTCTGGGTCCTTAAGGTTATAAAATAATCTGGAATTGAACCTGGGTTTCAAGATGTAAAATCATCCAGAATTGAACCTGGATGCCCAAGATGGTAAGTGATTTGTTTTATTAGAAATATAGTAAAGTAACATATTGACGGATATTTTCATAAAATATTTCTAAAGTTTTGGAATATTTTAAGAGCCCTTGTAAGATCAGAATATCATAAATTGAATAATCATTACTTAAAAACTATCTGTAACTGAGAAGAAATAGAAATTTTTAGAAATATGGTGCATTTAGCTGTTACCATAGTATTTACTACTAAATACTATTATTTGTACAAAGTGTGCAAATATATGATTGAAAATATATAAAATGGTTGCATTGTGTCGTTTTTATGCAATAATCTTTTTAAATATATATCAATAAATTTAATATTTGTGTAAGTATGTAGTTAGTTATATATATCCACATTGTTTTATTAACAGATATATATATATATTTTTAATAGAAAATATTGAATTAAGAATAAATATAGCAGATTGTGTGTATGGTGAAGAGATGTAATAGTAATGCAGCACAACTGAACCAACAAATCTTAATCTTCAAAATTTTTTTAGTTTTAAACTGTACTATGTATAAGTTGACTTCCTCTTCAAAAATATTTTGAAAAAATTCTCTTCTTATACATGACTATATATGATACTTTAAGATTTTTAATTTTAAATTTCAATATATTTTATTAGGCTATATCATAGTTAAAAGCAAGTTAATCTTAGTACAAGACAAAATAAGTTTAACTTGCATGCACGTTTTAAAAATTATTTATATTCCAAAAATTTTAATTATGTTTTAAAACAATTATTTCTATTAAATATCATCATTTTTAGTTTATTTTTGCAATAACTATTCAAAACAGTGACCAATATATTCAATCATATTCATTGATATTCACCACACAAACATTTAATTCACCAACATTATCCCATGTCCATGGCAGTAGCAAATCAAGTCAAGTGGGGGGGCCCCAAGCAGTAAAAATTTCGGGAGCCCTCAGTGTGCAAGACATTTCTTTGGTGGCTCGATAGATGTCTGGTGCAGTTTTTATCGTATCCTTGTTTTTTAGAAATATTAAAAAATGGCCAAATTCCTCTTCAAAAGTACAAACATCAATGCTGCTATTATGATATTTGGACAACAAAATATAATTATTTGATATATACAAAAAAACAATTTTTTCTCAAATCCTAATGAAAAGATATTTTAAGACCTTGGGAGCCCTTTGTTATTCCGGGGCCCTACATGGCCGTTTAGTCCACTTACCACTTAATCCACCACTGGTCCATGGCACAAAACAGGTGAAGTGTCCAAGTAAATGTTAGTAGTGAAAAAATCCATAAATTTTGCACATTTCTAACATATGATGGCAGGGCTTGAAATCAAATTCATTGAGGGCTATTTATATTAGGCTTATCTGCAATAAAATAATTCTTATATTTATTTATTTATATTTTAATTTGTTAGAAAATTAATTAATTCATATTACCATGGAAAGTTTGGCCACTTTTTAATATAAATTTTTATATATATAAAATCTATATCAAACTTTCCATGGTAATAATGAATTAATTTCCTAACAAATTGTAATTATATGCTGCTTTTATATTTAAATAATTTATTTTCAAAATACAGTGGTACTTTGACTTATAAATTGCTCTGTATATATAAACTTTTCGAGATCCGAACTTTTTCATATCCCATTTTGGCCTCTAGATACAAACTTATTCACGAGATATGAACTATGATGCTTTTTAATATTATATTTATAAAATATTTTCTATAAATTTTGTATAAAAATACAATTAAATCATGATCTCTTTATTATAACACATTTTATTGATGACTTCTCTTAATTTATTCTAAGCAAAATAATTCTAGAAATGCAATAAATAAGATTTGGATATAGATATATCCACCAATTTTCTTGAACTCTTTCTCACTTACATGTGGCCACATTAAAATCCTCTTCAGATTGCATTTGAGAATAGCTGAACATAACTATTGTTGCAATGTTAATTTGCAAATGCAAAGTAATAAAACAAGAATAGTTGTAACAAACCTGTAAACACAAGTTAAAAATACTACTAATAACATAACTATCATATTATGATATATTGCAATATGATGCATACATATATCATCTCTGATCTTGTGAATAGATATTACATAATGCTATGCTATATAAAATTTTTTAAATTTTATTATAACAACTACATAACAATTTATTATTAAATTCAATTTGTGCATAATTGAAGTTATAAAGAGACTACATGACTCGTGACTCGTCAATTTTGATGAAAAAATTTGTGTGTGCAGAACTCCACTAATAAAGTTCATTGGGCCAGCCATTCGATGCAATACTCAAGCAAACTCCAGAAAAAAATAGTAAATTTTGACCAAAACCAATTCTGACTCATATACGCGCCCTTTTAAAATATTGTGATGTAGCCGTAGGCTACTGGGTAAGACGCGTGCTCCATATCCCGATGGTTGTGGGTTCGAGGTACGATGGTTTTTATTGTTTTTATTTCTTCTAATTTTCTTTTTTTTTTATTTTGTGGTAAATTTATTGGTATGCTTTAATATTTATTTATTTTCGAAAATAAATTTTTAAAAATATTTTTATCATGGCTAAAAGTTTCAAATTTGTTGCAGTCATTTCTGTTATTAACGTAATATTATTCAACACACTTTTTAAAGAATAAGTTACATTCGATGATAAATTCAGCTAATAAACAGTGCATTTATTTTTACTTGTTAGCATTAAAAACCGATTGCATTATATAGAGAGAACAATTATAATTTCAAAATGCAAAAACTTTATTTTTAACTTTACAGATACATTTATGAAAAAGTTTAAAGCATAAATAAAGTTTTTGTATTTTGAAATTATAATTGTTCTCTCTATATAATGCAATCGGTTTTTAATGCTAACAAGTAAAAATAAATGCACTATTTATTAGCTGAATTTATCATTGAATGTAACTTATTCTTTAAAAAGTGCGTTGAATAATATTACGTTAATAACAGAAATGACTGCAACAAATTTGAAACTTTTAGCCATGATAAAAATATTTTTAAAAATTTATTTTCGAAAATAAATAAATATTAAAGCATACCCATAAATTTACAACAAAATAAAAAAAGAAAATTAGAAGAAATAAAAACAATAAAAACCATCGCGCCTCGAACCCGCGACCATCGGGATATGGAGCGCGCGTCTTACTGAGTAGCCTACGGCTACATCACGTAATATTTTAAAAGGGTGCGTACATAAGTCAGAATTGGTTTTGGTCAAAATTTACGAATTTTTTTCTGAAGTTTGCTTGAGTATTGCGTTGAATGGCTGGCCCAATGAACTTTATTAGTGAAGTTCTGCACACACAAATTTTTTCATCAAAATAGATGAGTCACAAGTTGTGTAGTCTCCTTGTTAGATAATATTTCTAGAAACATAAATTTTACATATAAGTCAGGGAATTACTTTACAATTATATAATATAGTACTATATATATATAATAATTATATAATATATTACTTTTTAAAACTGATATTTTGTTTTCAGTTTTATCAAGAACCCTATTAATCTTAATTCTTGAAACTTAGACTGATAGTTGTGAATTTATTAAAAGAAATAACAGTATATTTTTAAATCATCTTTTTCTAAATCAATTTATTTAAAATTATATTTTATACTAATAAAATTAATAGATTTTCAGTTAAACAATATTCACTTATCAAGTATATTATTCTTTTTAAAATCTTATGTCCCAGAAAGATGTCATAAGATTATAGCTATATCTCAGTTACACAAATAACTTGTTCAAGAATATTTTACTTAACATGAGCTTTTACAGAAGTCAAATTTGATCATATATATTACATTCACATATATACCTAATTCTTGTGGCAAATGGTTCCTGTAAGTGACTGTGTAAATTGAAAGCATACAAAAGAGAACCTTTTAATATATATTTTAATATAGTATATCCAAGAAAACACCCATACTTATCTGGGTTGTACTTATTTACCTCATTTTAATGTCACATACCATCAGCCAAAACTGTCATATGTTGTTCTATAATGGAGTTTTTCTTCTGTGGAATCAATAATAGCAGAAAAAGATGCCTATATGAATATATAAGCATCTTTTTCTGGCTATTATTGGTCACTCTATGATAAAACATAACTATTAGTAAAGAGTAAAGTAAAAAGATAAGTGGCAAAAATATTCATAAACATGTAACCAATTGTTTAACAATGACTAAAAGTAAATGCTACAAAAGAACAAAGTAACGATATTAAATCATTGTTATTTCTTTGGCTTGACACTTTCTTCATATTCTAATCAGATTAAGCCAGTATCCAATAGCCAGGAATGGCCAAACTTTCATATCATATAAGCACACAGGAAAATCTGTGGTCAGATGGTTATATGGAATTTATCCAGATTCTCCAAGATAGTGAATTACTTATCTTGGAGATCTTGTCCCATATCTCCAGTTTTTCAGGAAGGGTCTAGGCCCAGCCTGTTGAACCCATTCTTCAACCTTCCAGTTGACATTGTCATGAGTGTTGGCCAGCCTGTAGTGGTCTAAATGTGACCACTGCCAGATACAGTATATTCCACATGGAATATGCCTGCTTAAGTAAAACTAATATAACATGGAAGAATCTGAAATGCTCAAGAACTGAAATCTGTTTTTCTTGGCAATGTTAAAAATCAATGTAAAAATCAATGATTTCAAAAATTTTTATCATATATTTCATATATGATAAAAAGATGAAAACTAATTTTTGTATAGATGAAAACTAATTTTTACAATAAAGGAACAAATTAGAAATATATTATTATTTTTTTAAATTACAGGTAGCCCTTGATTTACAACAGTCAAAAATTTTTATTAAAAAGTCTCTAATTCAACTTTTCCACAATGCATAAACATACATATATCATATCAGCACTGGATATAGGGTGAGGAAGTTGCCTAGGGCAAAAATTATGAGGGGGTGCGAAAATGCAGTTGCAATTTCACACACAATCTTAATTATATTTATCTTGACAATATTTTGTGCCATAGAGTCAATCTACAAAGACATAATGGTGTATTTTTCTAATGGATAATACACTCAGCCCTCGATTTACACAGTAGATACGTTCCTGGAAAAATCGTGCAAACCGAAACCGTGTAAACCGAGACGCAGAATTCATACAAAATAGAAGGATATGTTCAATTAAACTGTAAACCGTGTAAATCGATCTAAAGAAGATAATGAAAAGTCGAGGATATGTTCTTTATAACCGT
>AYEL01065377.1:0-11674 GCA_000484575.1 Olivierus martensii
CCCAACGATGATAAGTAATGCGTGGAGAGCGTGCATTAGGTATAATGAACATTGAAAGTTTTAGTATTACATTGTTATACGTTTTTGCTTAGTTAGACCTAATTGTTCATCGCATTAGTTTTAATGTTATTTACGCCGATTATATTTACTTTTGTTTTTATTTTTATTATTCTTATTTAATATGTTTATTTAATTTTAACACATGTTGTAAAGTTATTTTATATAATATAATGGGTTTTTGTATTATTTATACGTTGCTATGGCAATGTTTTAAACCTAATGGAACAAGTAGCGTTCTTTAGAACGATTGTAATATTCGTTATAATAAGGTAGCTGAAGAGGATAATTGTATCGAAAGCACTACTACATATAATAAAAGATGATTATATTTTACTTTCCTGCCTAAGAGCTGTTTTTTATTTTTCATGAGGTATGAATAAAGAAAATCAGATATTTTAAAAATTTATTGATAAAAAAACGAAGTATTACGTAACTTTTAATTAATTTAGTTAGTTAATTAATTAGTCAAAAAGTATTCTGAATTAAAGGCATAGATTAGTGTTGTATGAAATAATTATCGGATTTTGTATTGAATTTAGTTATAGTGAAACAAGATTAGTTTATTTTGTGTGTAAATAAATGGGACTATATGAAATATAACTGTATTCACTCTTTATTAATCTGTGTAATAAATTGGACTATACGAAATATAGCTGTATTCACTCTTTATTAATATAAATAGAATACTACTATACGAAATATAACTGTATTCACTCTTTATTAATCTCTATGAACTCGTAAACATGTATTCACTCTTTATTAATCTCTACGATCTCGTAAACCCACAAAACGATTCACTCTGTGTTATTAATCTCTACGAACTTGTAAACCTACAAAACGTGACAATATGATACTCTTTTAATTTATGTTAATCTCTACGAACTCGTAAACCTACAAAACGTAACAATATGATACTATAATCTCTACGAACTGGTAAACCCACAAAACGTGACAATATGATACTCTTTTAATTTATAAATGGCTAATGCACAAACAACAAACCCTTTAGCAAAGAAATTTTTTTTGTTTTCATTTTAAAACCGTGTAAACTGAGTGCTAAAAAAAATTTTTTTTGTTTTCATTTAAAAACCGTGTAAATTGAGTAAAAAATAAATTTTTTTGTTTTCATTTAAAACCGTGTAAAAGCGAAACCGTAATTTTGTTTTAATTTAAAAACTGTGTAAATTGAGTACCGTGCAAATCATTTTTGTTTTCATTTAAAAACCGTGTAAAAGCGAAATCGTGTAAATTGAGTGCCGTGCAAATTGAGGGCTAGGTGTACTTATTAAGGGAGAGAGAAACCAATGCAAATTAAACTGATTAATTAATAAATAATTATTAATGATTTTGTCTCATTGAAAACAAGAAAAACTATAGTTCATATTTATAATAATTATATTCTTTGGTAGTATTTTGTTAACTGTTTGTTGCTTTGAAAAAACAAAGTTGTTTGTACTTTTTCAGTGACTATGTATCTGATCATTACATTCCCAGTTCCAAAGTATTATATATGCTTATGTATTGATGCACATCAGTGAAGAGGAGAGTGAGTGTCATTTTCTAATGTTACTTCAGGTGACAAAATATCTAGTTCCAGTGCTGTATCACATTGCTTTTGTGTATACATCACAGTGTTGCCATTAGTTGGCAAGAAAAGTCTTTCAACAATATGCAATAGCCATTACTGTTATTCACTTCTAACTTATGACACAGCCTTTGGAACACTAGTTGTTAATCAGCAGTCAAAGTGTTTATTTCTCCCATTGCAATTTTTGTATATCATTGTAACTTTGTCATGTCTAGAACAGAAATAATACTACTGATGAAAATTCCAATGTAAAAAAGAAGGTGAGGAAAGCTTTAAACTTAACTGTTTTAAGTTAAATAGAAACCTAATTTATGAAAATATTAAAACAGAAATCAAACAAATCAAGAATTAAAAAAGCACTTGACTTACATCTGAAGTGACTTACAATGGAGACATTGGAATGGAACTTTGTCATAAGTTGAGGACTACCTGTATTGAATTTACGGGTTTGCATTTATTTTGCCAGGCTTTTAAAGTCTGAGTTGTAGTTTGTTAGAGTAGTATTTAGCTCTGTAAGAGGTTTGTAAGCTGTGAACAATGCTTTGATTTGATAAATTTTATAAACAAGTATAAGGATTCATAGGGACAGGTTATACCAAAAATCAAAATAAGTCAAAAAGTAAATTTTCTTAAGTTGAGATACTTTAATTCTGGAACAAATTTCCAGTCTATTGGAAATGTAGATACCTTGGTGATATATTTTCAAGATTTGATCTTATTGAATTTCTGATAATTCTATTTCTCCAACTGATATTTCAGGGAGCACTAAACTGATAATTTGAAAATATAAATCAAATTAGATGTAACAGTTTGAATTGTACATTGATAAAATTTTTTAATTTTATTTTATTAAAAAATTTAAAATTATATATAAACCTATATCTAATTTGATGAATATAAATAGAAAATTATGTTATCTGAATATATTTGTTTTTATAACAAATGTATAAGAAATTATATAAAAATTTTCTAAATATATTTCATTCAAAAGTTACTAACAAAAATTTGAGCTTGAAATAATAATGACTTAAAAGTTGTCACTGTAATTTTTGGCAGATAAGACTAACTTTTATTATAATGAAAATTAAAGGAATTTGAATACCTTTTTCATTCTTATATTTTATACAACTTTTATATTTGCTTAGTTGTGTGTGCCATTCTTAACAATTATTTTATGTAATTTGATTCTGAATATTTCATTTTTCATCTGTTATTTAAAAATTTACTTTTTTGTATTAGTAATATGAACAGAATCTGGGGCAAGTGCCCTGCGTATTTGAACTTAAAAGTGATACTGCTTCATACTAAGTATTGCCTGTTTGAAGTACAGAGTCTCATTGAAGGTACCAAAGAACTGCATACAGCTTTCAAACTACAATTTGACCTTTGTGACTATATATATTGTGCTTGATGATCATGACTCAATTTATTTTCCATTTAGCTATTTTTGTGTGGAAATGTAAATGGAAAGTATATAAAATGAGAACTAGATATATTTATTTTATGATAATATAAATTTATATATAGTATAATATTGTATTTCATATTTATATGATTATAAAATGAAAAAAAATTATATTCAGAAATTGCTATATGACTTTATGATTAGTTAGCATTTACTAAATTTATGAAATTTTTTATGTCTTTCTTTGCCAGAATTAAAATAAAATTGTTTATTAGAAATTTATGTAATGCCAATATGATATATATCAGGGCTGTCCAATTATAATGAACCCGAGGGCCATAGCCGTGTTTACTAGAGAGATGGAAGGCCACAGTTACAAAAAAGGGGGAGGGGGCTTTGGTACTTAATACACTATTGTCTAAACAAACGGAACGCATAAATATAATGTTTTTTGGAAACCAATTTTATTTTCAGATTAACAAACCTTATTATAAAATTAAATTTACCAGATTGCATCCAATAAACATGTTAGCAAAAAATTATAAAATATAAACAGTTATAAAAATATAAAAAATAGTATGTATATACCTATTTAATGTGATAAATGAGATCAGGCAGCAACATTTACAAGGGCTGGATTTACATCCATTCCTGTTGTAGCTATCTGCAGAATATGTAAAAGAAGAATCTCCAAGGCAGATTCCAAATAGATTC
The DNA here is from genome assembly GCA_000484575.1 of Olivierus martensii. NCBI lineage: Eukaryota > Metazoa > Arthropoda > Arachnida > Scorpiones > Buthidae > Olivierus > Olivierus martensii. Next base: position 3,768 of record AYEL01065377.1, read on the forward strand.
TTAACTATTTTCATGTTAGAAAATGCACTTTCACACAAATAAGTATTACCAAATGTTGATATTACTTTCCAACCAAAATCACAAAAGTTAGGAAAATGTTCATTAAACAAAGCAGTTTACCTAAGTGATTTGTTATGAAAAAGTCATTTTCCCAGCACTACTAATATATTCGATTTTCATTTTCTATGTTACGTTTTTTCTCACTCATTTCACAAATGCAACAAACTCATAGTAAAATAAAAATAAAATTAAAACAGAATCTCACAATAGTCACACAATCACTGAAATGGTGAATGTTAGAAACCAAAAAATAACTAATATTCAGTCACAATTCAAAACTTTAAACTGAAATAGCTAAAACTAAAATTGACGTGATTGAAAATCTTATAAAATGTGATGTCATTGATAGCTTATTCATCATTAAATAATTACTAATAATTAAGAAAAATTGAGTTAATATAATTCAATTTTAGGATTCTTTTTATTAATCTCTTTAAAAAAGTAATAAATAAAAGTAGATTTTCTTAAGTTGATATATATACCTTGGAATATATGTCATTTGCATTAAAAATTAATATTATATCGCAAATCGTGAAAGCCTTGTGGGCTGCACAAAATGGCTTGGCGGGCCGCCTTTTGGACAGCCCTGATATATATCAATGATTATACAATCAAAATATGCTTATAATTTCAAAACTTTGAATTTACCAAAAGACTTTTCTTCAATAATATTCCCATGGAAATCACCAGTATCTGTAGCTTGACCAAGTTTAAGAGTAATAATGTATTTCTGAAATTATAAAAATATTTAATACATTATTGCTATTATAATTTAAGATGGCATTTTAAGATATTATATTAAAGAATTTGAAGCATTGCAATAAATTCTACATATTTGATTTATATTAATGAAAACAGTTATTTTCATTTTTCTCAAGAAATAATAAATACAACAATTTATATTTAATTTATATTATTTCAATTAGCATTATTTTTTTGAAAGAATTTTCATTTACATTTTTAATATACTAAATGAAATCAATAACTATAATTCTATAATATTAATTATTGCATCCAAAGGGTCAGCCTTATCATTTACAACATTTTTATATTTTATACTTTGAATTTATTAAAAAGTAATGATAAAAGTAAATTAAATTTATTTAAAAAAGATATAATATTTACATTGTGATTTTAAAATAATTTTAAAAATGATAAACAATATATTTTCAGTAATATTTTATATACAATACTGAAATTTAATGCTGAATAAAACTAACAATTAATTTATACTAAAAATTATAGTATAGTATATACCAATGTTGTTCCTCAAGCATGGATATTATAAAAAGAAAAAGAATTAGAATTCTTTATAGAAATAAAATAATAAAAATAAAAGAAGGAAAAAAGAAAAAGAATTCTGTTATAAAAAGAATTGTGGTTACTACTATACATCCATTCTGTTTATCATTAATTTTTGTTCAACTGTAGAATATTTTCCAAAAAATTTTAGAATATTTCAGTATTTGGCAGTATTGGTTTAATGCATTAGTGTCCAGCAGCATATGACATTATTCAAAATTATATTCACTGCCAGTGCTATATGTCATACAGCTCAGTTTAAAACTGTATTCATCAAATTTCCCATGCAATTTTCAGATTGTTCTATCCTTACCTGTGGTGTTTCATTGTTTATTATAATTTAATGCAAATTTTTCCTTTTAATATCAAAAATCTAATTTTTTATAATCTTTTTAATATGATATTTTAAATGCATGATATCTCTATAAAATTAATCTGCATTTAATAAATATTAATTTTCTTATTATATAGGATTTATTACATTCCTAGTAAAATATCATTACTTATAATAAAATATTTAAAACTTTTAAATATTACAGATTTCTTCACTTTTTGCTGTTATAGTATAGAAATCAATACTTGATTTTTCAATAATTAATTACAAATTGATGAAATACAGCAGATCATTCATTTTATTATATGATATAAAATCCTTTTGATTTAAAAAAAAAAAATCAAAAATTTTTCTTCAATCAAAAGTAATCAGACTAGTTTATATAAAACAACAGACTGAAAAACATTGTAAAATGCTGATCTGTTACAATGACCTAAATTTGACCCTACTTTACCCCAGCCAAGCAAAGATATGTTAATTATTCATGCATAAAAACAAGCTTTTGACAAATTAAAATTTATTAAACACAAATAAACTACAACTCAATAGCACTTTTGGCTTTTGGCTGTTCAACACTCTTCAATTGCAGAATACAAATTAAATACAGGCAATCTCTAACTTACATAGATCCAATATGTATAGATCCATACTTATGCAGAATAATCCCAAACCTGGACCCTCCAAAAAACTGGAGGTGTGGACTTGGAATAATTCAGATCCTCCAAGATAGTAAGTGACTAAATGTACTTATTCTTTAATATAAATATTTTTATTATTACATACTTGTATAGTATAACATATGCTCTGACAAACGATTTGATTTACATAGGATTTCAAGGAACAATCCACCTACATTACTCAGGAATTATCTGAATAAATAAAAACAATAAAAATTAAATTTTTATGTTTAAATTTTTATATATAGTTGATGTATAGAGTTCTATAAAATATAAATTTTGTAGAACTCTATATATCAACTCTATATTAAATACTGCCATCTGGTCATTGTTTGTCAAGTGTAAATATAGTAATGCACTCAAAATTTATTTAAGTGTCTTTTTAATATTTTCTTTTAACTTTTTAGGATCTTTAGTGCTTTGTTGGCTGGGAAAAATTATAATATATGAATAAACATGTTTGCAGTTCTTCACAAATTTTTTTTGCTCTTTTGTCCTGTGCATTTTTATCCAATACAAAATATTTGAACGAATATTTTAATCTGTACAATGGTTAATAATAAACTAATATTTATATTTTTCTGAAAGGTTTTACATTCTGTTAAAAATAAAATAAATCATCAGCCATAAATTTCCAACATTTTTGAGCTACTCTTAAACTATTAGTTCATCTTAGTTACTAAATGACCAATAGCGGATAACTATGATATTTGTTGAAAGAAAAAAACTTCAAATCAGAAGCTAACTGGAACAAAATAATCAGCTGGTTTGTTTTCCATGCTCTTACAGCTAATCATTAAGACATTTATTAAAATTTTAAATTTTAATATATTATTATTAATATTTAGACAAAGCCAATTAATACATATTAAATTTATTTATCCAATACCTCAATGAATACAATTATTTATTTATAAAAATTATTATTATTATTATTATTATCTATCCAGATCATGATCAATTATATCTACAGCATAATTGGTTTATCTACTGAATATTAATCTCTTTTTCTTGCTAAATAATAATTAGAATATAATTCTGAGTTTTGTTGAATGGAGCAAACTCCAACTTAATTGGCATAAAAATATAAGTTCTATACTTCCTGAACACTTATAGATTATCATATTTCTACATTTGTTTTTGTTTTAATTCTTTGTTTGATCTTTGAATTGCAAGTTAATAGATTCTCTTTGGAATTTTTAATATTTTCTGATAAATTTATTCTAAAAGGCATATAAAATGTTTTGAATTTTTTCCTTTGGATATGATCTAAATGCTATAACTGTGCTAAATCTCTAGTTTATACACTCAGTGGTTAGGATTGGGAATTTCCATTACTTGGGAATTTTGTATGCTTATTTTTATCAATTATATGTTATTAAATAGTATATAAATGATAAAAATAAGCATACAAAATATAATATTTAATATATATATATAAATGCTCGATAGTATAAGTAATTAAGTGAGTAATGGAAATTCCCAGTCCTAACCACTGAGTGTATAAACTTCAGATTTAGCATAGATATAGCATTTAGATTATATCCAAAAGAAAAAATCCAAAATGTTTTATTTTAATAACCTCAAAAAACTGAAAATTAAAAATAATGATAGTGTTGTTGATAGATGGCAAAATATCTTTTAGCCATTTGATTATTTAAAAAATAAACTTTTCATCATCAAATTTATTATTATTATTAACATCAAATTATTTATTTCTTTGATTTAAAATACAGATGCTTCTCAATACATAAGTTCTGTTCATAAATCAAGTTGTTTGTAACTCAGATACAGCTATTATTTTGCTCCAAAAGTATTGAAATAACTTTATATACTATATTTTGTAAAATAGTTCACAATTAGACTAATTAAAAGTTTATATTTCACTGATATTTTAATGAAAACTTCCAAATATAAAATAAGGATATTTTGGTGTAATCACTGCCATCTTGAAATATGCTGTAATATGTTAATTAAATAATTTTATAATATATTGATTGCTAGAGCATTTTGCTATCATATTGTTTTAAATTATTGAAGAATTTTTTATTTGTGAAATTTGAAAATGAAATTTCATGTTCATAAGTATGAATTTTCCTAACTAGAATGTTTGTAAATAGAGGAGTGCCTGTATTTACTGTTTAGTTTCATTTAATTAAAGGTGATCAGAAATAAATTGCTGAGTAGCAGAAGGATTTTTATATATAGCCTTTCTTAGTTTACAGAGTAAATCAATTCATGTCGTCCTCTTTACAAATATTTATGTAACAAATATAAAACATCAATAAGAGATCATTCTTATATTCTCACATTAGATCAGTGGCAATGATTTAGATTAGATGACATCATGAGCCAAGAGAGTTCGTCAGGAGGCAGACTTCTGGTCCATAACATGTAATTTCTAACAGATGAAATGGAGAATATGAAAAGTGAGTTAATTCTTAAACTAAACATAATATGTTAAATAATAATGAAAATAATAAGGAAAAATAAAGAGTATAATACAATAATAATAGGATAGGTTAGTGTTAACTTCTTCACAAAGAAAATAAATTATATTAGAATAATCTATTTACAAACTTATTCTTGTTATAAATAAAAATATTTTAAAGCATTTTTATATTTGAATAAAAATGATTAAAAAACAATCTATACAGATAAGGATATATACAACATTCATTAGATTGTTTATTAAAAAAAATCTGTGCAGTGTTAAATAAAACTGGATTATGAATGTCTGGTAGCTGATACTTGGTCAATTAGTTCAGACATCTAATTCAAAAGATTAAAGAAAATAGTGGGAATGGAGATGCTACTTTGTTTGTGATCTATGTTCCTAGTCATTTTTTTTCAATTTTATTCATTATGGTATTGATAATGGGTAAATATCCAAAAAGCTAAAATAGCAGGTTCAAGAAAACCAAGTTTTTGACTATTTTGTTTGATTTGCTTAAAACCAAAATTGTTTTATTTAATAAAATAAAACAATCTGAACTAGCTTATAGGATCTTAAGTAAAATTAAGGTCCTATAAGCTAGTTCAGAGTTAATTTTATTTTATTTGATTTGGGACCTAGTTGTCAATTTGTTCATTTTATTTAATATGTTAAATGATTATGCAGGTCTCAAAATTGTCATCAAATTTTTTTAAAAAGTATACTGATTTTATAGGAATATGGGATTGCATAAATGCTAAACTGATCTCAGATTTGCTCTATCAAGTACATATTTTTCACAATTTGCTTTGATGTTTTTATGTTGCAATGTGTGACTGAATGAAATTGGTAGTGAAAAATTACTACATGAAACTCATTTTGTAGGCCTGTTTTAGTTAAAACTATAAAATTTAGTTATTTAAATCTTAATTTTAGTCAAAATCTTAGCAGACCTTTCTTTTGCCAGTGAAGTTCCATCTGTTGCTTTGCTTTCTATCCATTGCTTCTGAATTTTCAAGATGTAGTATTAATCCACCATCATATTAACATTTCATTGGTAGGAACAGACAAACTCTAAGGGTCACAGTCACAAAACTTTAAATTACAAAATTGTTCAATAATTTTTAACTGACTTTTGAGACTCCCTATTGTCTGGGACTCCTAGACAATATAATCTGGCCCTATCCACCAGCATTAGTATCTCTCATGTCCTTAATAGAAGAGAGATATTACTTGATGGAAACAACTTCCCTATTTTTTGCTTTCTGTACCTAGATTTTTTTGAAAAAATCAAAGTGCACATTCAAGAAATGAATTTTAATACTCATTAAGCATCGTGAAGCTTTGCTTCTGTTTTCACTCCAAAGTAAGCATAGTACATTTTTCTAATGAAAGGTGTTATAGTTCTTTGATGTTTCTTTAATCACATATTTTTCACAAATATAACAAAAGTTATCTAGACTGTTAATACATCCACAGCTAGCCATAATTCACAACTTACTGTAATACTCAGAACATAAGAGTCTTGAATTTAACAAATCTTAGAGAGTAAGAAAAAGATTAAAGTCTTCTAATAGACTTTCAAAATACAGTCAAACCTCTAAGCCGCCACCATTGGTTCGAAGGTCCTCTCTGGCGGTAAAGGAGGGTGGCGGTTTATGGAGGGTTTATGGTAACATGTGAGAAAACATGTATAGACTAGAATGACATTGTTTCATTTAATTAAAGGTGATCAGAAATAAATTGCTGAGTAGCAGAAGGATTTTTATTTTTATATTCACAAATTAGATGTTCACAAAATGATTTTAATGTCTTTTTGACATTTTTCCGATTAAGAAACAGCAACGATATTCTCAATAGTTGATTTATAAAAAACGGTTTAAACTGTTCTTCTTCTTCTGCAAAGTTGAGGATTTATAAAAAAAAACGGTTTAAACTGTTCTTCTTCTTCCACAAAGTCGAGGTTATCCCTCTCCAGTCTTCTCCTATTTTAAACGGTTATTTTGTAAAAATCCGTTGTTTGGTGTGATTAAAAATGTTCTTCTTCAGCAAAGTCGAGGTTATGGCTCTCTAGTCATATCCTATTTTAAACGGTTATTTTGTAAAAATCCGTTTAAAGTTTTGGAACAGCTCATTTTGAAAACAGGGATGTGAATAGTCTCAGGTGCGAGATTATAGTCTAATAAATGTTAAAGTCTTCTATTTTAAATGGTTATTTTGTAAAAATCCATTTAAAGTTTTGGAATATTAATTTTGAAAACAGGGATGTGAATAGTCACAGGTGCGAGATTACAGTATTTATTTTGTAAAAATCCGTTTAAAGTTTTGGAATAGCTCATTTTGAAAGGGGGAGGGATGTGAATAGTCACAGGTGCGAGATTACAGTCTAATAAATGTTAATGTGAATAGTCACAGGTGCGAGATTACAGTCTAATAAATGTTAACAGAGATGTGAATAGTCACAGGTGCGAGATTACAGTCTAATAAATGTTAACGAATGTGAATAGTCACAGGTGCGAGATTACAGTCTAATAAATGTTAACAGTTACATAATTGCCATCTTCTGTAGTGTTTCTGTTTTTGTTGGTTGACCTTAATTGTCATCATCTCTTGTGTTTCTATTTGTGTTGGTTGACCTTGCCATTCGATTGTTTAATTGCCATCTTCTCTAGTATTTCTATTTGTGTTGGTTGACCTTGCCATTCTACCATCTTCTCTAGTGTTTCTATTTGTGTTGGTTGACCTTGCCATTCGAATGTTTTGGCGGTTTAAACAACTGATTTGTCTACTAATAAAATGGTTTATGGCAGTTTAAACAACTGATTTGACTACTAATGAAATGGTTTTGCCTCCAGGTGTTTCTGTTTGTGTTGGTTGATCTTGCCATTCGATTGTTTTGGCGGGATGTTTCTATTTGTGTTGGTTGACCTTTCCATTCGATTGTTTTGGCAGTTTAAACAAGCGTTTCTATTTGTGTTGGTTAACCTTGCCATTCGATTGTTTTGCCAGTTTAAACAACTGATTTGTCTACTAATGAAATGGTTTTGCCTCCAGAAATGAGTGGCGGTTGGCGATTAGTGAGGTGGCGGTTTATAGAGGG